>JAEMWC010000231.1:260000-270000 GCA_016490735.1 Pachyseris speciosa | reverse complement strand
CACCCCAGCCACCTAACCTATTTCCATCTTAACGCGTTTGATTGACTATCAGTAGACAGTCAGGTAATTTTTCATCTACATTAATGGAAGAAAAGGGTTTTGGCCCAGTAGACAACTACTGGAAGACTACTTTCCTTCTTTGTATACCTGAAAGTGAGTCCGGCTGGTGACAGTAACCAGTGCTTGGATCCATCTGTCACCACGTGTTCCTTTCTTACTCCACAATAATGTATCATGATTACCAGTTCTGACATACACACTAAGGGTATTGATGTCTGCCCCATACATGTGATACCAAAATGACAAGCACTTCCCCGAACCGCCAGTGGTACCAGGGATGCTTGCACTTATCAGTCTTGCTGTGTCATTTGGCCTTCTAGGCCATGAAGCCTCAATGTATATGTACCAACCATTTGCTGTGAACCAATTCAAAGAAACACAATCTTTAACATAGTTTTGGTTTAACATGTGGCACCTGCTTCTTTCCACCTTTTTCTGGGGCTGTTCTTTTTCAAAAAGGAATAGAATGCAAGAATCCATAGGTCCCTTATTAAAATAAAATAATGTCACAATAAAGCCAGAGAACCAGTTGCATACTGGTGAATTATCTTTACTGTATTGAGGTAAGAGAAAAAACAGTACAATAAACAATGGAATTCTTACACAGTGAAACAGACAGACCAATTTTGAATCACAATGTAAAAACACTGGGAAACAAGCTGGTAGCTTGGTGTGAGCATTAAGAGATACACTTGAGCAGTGAGTCTTACCACTGGTTAAATATACTGTACATTTAAAAATAAGCCTTGGAAATGAAATAACAGGAATACAGGTCAGTGCCATGAGTACCGTATTATAGGTTATTTTCAGGCCATGTTTGAGGTTATTTTTTAAACGAACGGTACAGTAAACGGACAACTCACATCGTAACAAGCAGCAACCAAAAGCTAACCTCTTTAATGCAATAGTTGACTAACCTTTATACACACGATCATAATTATTCTAACACAGAGGTGAGACATACCACGAATAGTCAAAGCCTAACGACGGTATTTGACAACATGCACGAGTATTCGTCACATCTTCCCTCTTAGAAAAGAAAACTAACTAACAGTCTCCAAAAACAAAAACGTCAACAAGTAATCGCAAAATCTGGCTGGTGGTCTTGTGACGTCAAGCACACAATCTGGCTGGGCTGTCACGTCAGCACATAGTCGTGAAATCTTGCTGGGGGTCTTCTAAATCTCTCCGATCTTCGAAGGTCGGTCAGCGGCACATCGGGCTGGAAAGATGGCGGCTCAGCAGACGGCACAGGAGTGGTCGGAACGTGCACTGTCGTGAGTCTAGGCGATACTGTTCCAGGACTACTGGGCAGCGGTGTTTCATCTGGAACGGCGGTCTGGCTAGCAGCAGGAGTCTCGGTGGTTTTAATGATGTCACGCCGATTCCTCCGATAAACAGTACTTCCAGACTTGACAAGGAAACTACCGCTGCCCAGTAGTCCTGGAACAGTATCGCCTAGACTCACGACAGTGCACGTTCCGACCACTCCTGTGCCGTCTGCTGAGCCGCCATCTTTCCAGCCCGATGTGCCGCCGACCGACCTTCGAAGATCGGAGAGATTTAGAAGACCCCCAGCAAGATTTCACGACTATGTGCTGACGTGACAGCCCAGCCAGATTGTGTGCTTCCATAGTAGTCGTTAACTTGTGATTGTTGCATTTCCAAAACAACTAACTGTAATCTTTGAACCTCTTGATAATAAGTTTCGCTCTGGATTTGTAGCTCTTCCATGTTGGTCATTTTTATGTCCTTCTTCAGCTGACTCAGTTCTGCTTCTTTGTCCTCGCGAAGAAAACGTTTGCGAGGTACGGCCTTCTTTTCATCCAGAGCTATTTTTTCCTCTAGTTCGTGGATCTTGGCCAAAAGCTGTCCTCGGTTCATGTCTGCATATTCAGCTTTCAAAGGAACTTTCTTGTCGCCACTAGACGAGTTTTCTATCGCTGTGAGCAAATCTTTCTTGAGGCTACGATTTTCTGCTTTCAGATGGTCATACGATTCTCCCGCTTCTTGCAATCTAGAGTAAAACTTGTATCTTTCAAAAGGAACATTCTTCAGTGGCTGGCAATAAGCAGCAAAACTCTCTAACACCGGCTGTATTCTGTCACGGTTATCATCGGCAAACGTAAACGTCGAGAAAACTTTTCTAGCTTCGGCTCCGATCACCGTCAACAACGTCGCAATTTGTACGGTCTCGGGTTCCTGATGCAACTTCATAGCTACTGAATAATTTCTCCATGCTTGCTCAAATTCCTTCCACTTTTCTGCCGCGTTTGAATTATGGATATCAAGCGGTGCTGGCGGTGGTAAGGCAAATAAAGCTGCACTTCTCGCGCTCAAAATATCCGAAGACGAACTCGAAGACTGCTCAGCTCCTCCGCCTCCCGGCATTTCAGCAAAAAAACAATTACGTAGGTTCGGTAACCTGACACCATGCAGGAAAAACTCCGCTGTCACCTGATAGAATCTCTCAGCAGATGAACACTATAACCTCACATGATCAATTTAACCCAATCAGACTCACAGAAAATTTAGAGCTGAACTATATTAATACATATAACATGCTACTCACAAGTGCCAGTCGTGTGATCTACAGAAGGTCCAGTTGAAGATGAAGTTGTTGAACCCACTTTCCTTGTCCATTGAAACTGGTCTGTTGTGTCTTGTGTCCAGGTGCACAGGTTGGTTTCAAAGTTGCAGTTGATACCAACATTTGCTGCAAAGAGTATTTATTAATTTATTTATTTTTATTTTACTATTAACCCTTTTCTCCCTAAGAGTAACTTTATAGATTTTAATCTAATGCCAGACTCATCAAAGGGAGACCCCTTAGGGGTTAAAGGGTTAAAAATTAAAACTATCTCCCTTGACCCTTTCCTCCCTAAGAGTGACTTATAGATTTTAATCTGTCTAACGCCAGATGATTTTAATCAAAGGGAGCCCCCTCAGGGGTTAAAGGGTTACGTGATTCAGTTTAATAATTCTGTTGAAATCCCTTTCAAAAGAACCAGTCTGAGAGACCTACTGTTGTTTGCATCAATTGTGTTACTTAATAGGCCAAACAAACCAGTGATCAGGGATGGCTGCAGAGGGAGTTTAATGTTGATTATAGCTGCCCCTCCATTCAGTTGGCTCAGTTGGTAGGGCACCGGACTAACAGCTGTACGGGAGGTTGTGGGTTTGAACCAAAGACCGGAACTCAAACCAGGGTCTTGAAATAATATTGTTATTGAAAGATCATGCTGGCTGAGTGCTCAACATCTGCTTCAGTTCAGATGGTCACATCATAATGGACAGTGACGTTAGGCCATTGGCCCTGTCTTCCTCACCTCCAGATGTCAAAATTGAAAGGGGACATAAAAGAACCCACACACTGATCAAAAAAAGTAGGGAGTAATTTTACTAAAGATTTACCGAGCATCGTAAATCGCAGTTAATGGAGCGTGACGCTTCTGATCTAAGTTAGTATTCGTACATGTAACTCATGTCACGCAACGAGCCACGAATTGTACAACAGTTATCTCTTTGTTGTCTCAATAATACAATATACTCTTCTAATCGCTCAAAGGTCGATTACTTTCTATCATGCACCTATGTCTCAAAACTTGTAACAACCGTTCCGTATGGCCGTAGCGGTAAATACCTCCATTCATGTCTCCTTGTAAACACGTGTGTTCCTGTAAAGCTATGGTACGTGATTTTCCATTGGCTTAGTTTTAGACGTATGTCTAGCTATATAAAGTATATCTTGAGCCATTCTGCTCATTCGCTTAATAGCTTTCCTTACGTTACTGTAGTCCGTGTCTCAAAATTTTGTAATTCCCCTTCCCTCCCTCCCTTTGGAGGTCATTTTGTTGTGTTATCAATAAATGGGGTTCACCTCTCGTTTCCTGCTTTCGGTTAAGTCTCGTAGCGACTTCCCCAAGCTCTGCATTCTATTTCAATGCACTAATTTTAGCTCTCTTTTGGCCAATATTATTTTCCAAATCTGCACTTGTCGTGTGCTGTTTACATGTATTGGTTTGAGCTATTTATGATGTGCCTACACTCGTTCCATTAAGTTGCACGATGCTGGCCGGAGGTTTCAGCTTGTAGTGCCGTGGAGAGTTAGGTTTTCAGGTCGCGTGAATTTTGGTCCTACCGGTCCGATCCAGCGCGGAAAATTCCGCTGGGGAGATAGGTTGGGCTTTAGTCGCGCTATTGTCACGCGGGGAAGTCGAACGTCACGCTGATAGCAGAGCGGTGTCCCTCCTTAACGCCAACATGTCGTGTTGTGTTGTTTTTCGCTTAGTTAACATACAATATCGGAACTGCGACATTAACTTCAATTTGCATTAATTCAAGTCGCGTTAATTTCAAATACCTTAACTAACACAAGCATTAATTCCCTATAATAAGGTATCATCAGTGGAGCTGCCATAACAGGCAATGCATATCATGCATGACTAGCATTATTGTTTTGAACGTCAACATGGAGCGAGGTTTCAAAATTCCCATCGAAATTTCCCTCTCTGTAGTTTATCAATTTGGTGGTATAAGGCTATGAATTTTTTTACATTACAGCATGAAGTGCTTGGAAACTAGTAGTTGTTTCCTAAGTGTTTTTAAGTGTTTTAAGTATTTTCTCCAGTTACACTCTCATATATTTTTTTCAGTGAGGTATTTCCAAAGAAATCTTAAAGATTCCTTTCAAATGCAAAGAAAATTTTGAATGTTCATTTCACTCTGTAAAATGCTTAAAAGCTGTCATGGCAGAATGTTCACTGTGGATGGGACCTTGATATGCAGGATAATAATTGTTATTAAGAATGAAATAGTAATCGATTATTTAGGTCCATAAAGCAGCAATTAACTATCGTGTTGAAGTTGTTATGGATTGTGAAATTCAATGCAATGCTCGGCTTCATACACTATGTCCACAGCCTGGGGTTTTCAAAGGCAAAGATCTCAGTGGTGCAGTGCAAAATCTTCAATAAAGGAACCAGGAACATGCACTTAGATCATTGTTTGAGCAGCTTCTGTCTACCCTGATAGCAGCTAAAAACAGCATTCTCCCATATGCATGTACTCTATCAGCTATCATCATCATTTGATTAGTCCTTCTGTGCCAAGTGGCACATAGGGCCTCCTAGCAGGTTTCTGTGACCCACAGCACCTCTTGGGGACAGGTTGTCAGCTCATTGCCTATTTTCCACCCAACCCTGATTTGTGCCAGGGCAGACCACAGCACTGGGAACTACGTTTTCCAATTGGCCATGTTCTAAACGAGTGAGGGCCTGGGAATGAGTTTTAAAATTTATCGATTGGAAAAAAATTGTTTACATTGCATGAAAGAGCATCTCAAAAATGGTCACCTCGCCAACTTTGACACTGTTCAGTTGAATCGGAGCTGAAACTAAAGCTTTTAAAAATTGTGAAAATTAGAGACTTTGTATGGTTTGGAGGGACACACTTTCTGAAATAGAGACATTTGTATGGGATTTTTTCAAGATCTAAATGCATGTCAACTAGCGACTTGTTGACCAAACATGGTCAAACTTGCTGATAGTACTTATTTTGAGATACCCTTTCATATGAGGATCGATTTAGTTCAATGCCATTGATTTTCAATGAAGTTTGGATTCTTTCCCAGGCCCTTACTTGTTTAGAACATGGCCAATAAAGCAAAATTACCGGTACTACGGAAAAAGTGCTAATAGAGACATTTGTATGGGATTTTTTCAAGATCTAAATGATGTCAACTAGCGACTTTTTGACCAAACATGGTCAAACTTGCTGATAGTACTTATTTTGAGATACCCTTTCATATGTGACCCTCCACAGGAAAACAGTCACTAAGGTGAACGCACGCACACGGCACGGTCACATGTTAAAACAAAAGAAGCGTGTCTCAACACGGTGGCTGCGTGTTAGTCACTTTCCTCATTAGTGCCAAAGTTATTGTTTTCCTTCGCACGTTGAAGACAATGCAGCGTGTTGAGATTCCTGCGTGCGATATCGCATGTATCAACACGGTGACCGTGTCAGCAGTTTCATTGTCTCCCGATATCCAGCAGTGATTTCGTGGCTTCAGCTTTTTGCTTTCCAGAAAAGCTTGGGAAAGTCATCGTTAAGTTGCCGCGACAAACAGCGGAATTGCAGATTTGTCCTCAATTCCGTACGTGACCACAGATGCAAAGTAGATTACTAGGCAACTTAAAGAAGGAACTTGCCTTCACTCAAAAGTTTTCAAAGGGCCGGCTATTTTTTGGTTTGTATTCGAGTTTGAATTTTCACTCGTTTCCCACGCATGGAACGAATCAACTGAAACACAAACTTCTTTTGAACAACCATTTGCCCTTCAACAAACAGGTCACAGAAATTTTGAAAAAACTAATGGGAATGAAACGTGATTTAACACCATCCAAAAACACCATTCAACATAAAGGCAAGCGAGATTTATACCCCCATAATTTTATGGTTTACTTGTGCAGAAATCTTGCCAGATGTTGCGTTATCTGACCCCGACATCAGGTCTCGTAATCTTCAAACTACAGTATGCAAATTTGTCTTAAATCAGTCAGGCGTGCAAAATGAAAAACAACAGCAGTGAAACTATAAAATATTTAGTTTTCTTTTCATCAGAACAAATAATACAAAGACCACGAAGCATGTCTGGAAAAATTTTGCAAGATGTCAATCAGTTCTCGAAAATACGAAAACATTCAGTTGATAATTCCCATGTAACAGTCGTCGCACGTGACAGGGCTTCGATAAGTCTCGCTCATTCCCACGAAGTGCATCGCATGACAACACAATTCTTTACAAATGTTTTGTGTATGGCCTTAAAAATTCATTCAGAAAGCATTGCCTCGACATTAAATCCGCTGTTTCTTTCTTCGTTTGGGGATAAAACAAACACGCAACTTGTCGAATTTCGAGAAGTTTCAAAAAGCAAAATGCACCAGCTGATCGATAACTGATAAACATTACGCCTCGGTGCGAAAAGAAACGCGATCCAACTCCTGTGATGAGCACTTTAACGATGAGAATTAGAGGCATTTTATTGTGCTCCGCAATACCGCAGATACTGGTTTCAATGGTAAGAGAAAAACGATTCTCCATTAATGTAATCCGGTAAGCATGGAACCCGTTAAGAAGTCTAGCGTGTGTATAAACAAAGACATTACCGTGTTAAGACCGCGTTAATCCATCGTGCTAAAAATACAAAGCTCTACCGTGTTAGAAACGTACAAACAAAGACCACAAACACGCTACTACACGTTCCATTGTTCTTGTTTGCGCATATATGAATATCCGCACGATAAGCATGTTGTTTCCGAATCGTGTGAGCGTGTTGCTACCGTGCCGCGTGCGTGCGTTCACCTTTGTGACTGTTTTCCCGTGGAGGGTCACATATGAGGATCGATTTAGTTCAATGCCATTGATTTTCAATGAAGTTTGGATTCTTTCCCAAGCCCTTACTTGTTTAGAACATGGCCAATAAAGCAAAATTACCGGTACTACGGAAAAAGTGCTAAAATTTCCAAATAAGGGAAATTAACGTGACATACACAGAGAAACAGAATTTGTTGAGACAACAGGTTGGAACAAATTTATTGTAATACCAAGTGTAAACATCAGCTATGCAGACAACGTTTTGTGGGATTTTCCCTTATTGTTGGAGTTAAGCAAAGTAATCTGGCCACTCCCAGTGTTCTTATTTAAAATGTCCATGATCCCAGCAGGCCTCCACACTGATAAATTAATTCTTTTTTTTTCCTTTTTCAGAAATATTGTAAACAATTTAACTTGATGAAAGATTGATCTGAAATATAGTGTGCAAAGAAATCTATCGTTTCCAAGTTGTCATGAATGTCTGGAGTGACATCAACAATTTAAGACGAAAATAATGGAAATTAAGGTCGTGGAAATTTATGTGCCTAATGACGCAGAAATTAAAGCTAACAAAAAGTAAAGTGACTTAAATTAAAATTCATGTTAATTACATGTAGCATTAATTTTACTATAACAAAGTAAAATAATTTTACAGGTAGTTTAAGTGACTGATTTAGCACCCATCATGACGAGCACAACCAGCACTGAATTGAATAACATAAGAACACGTTTCAGCCAAATCCCAACCATTATACACATCCACATACTAGGAAGTTCACACAAAGAATCAAAACAAACTTACGAGGTGGAGTGGTGGTAACTGGGCTGGTTGCTGTAGTTGCAGAAGTTGTTGGCACACTTGGATTGGCATTTGCTGGTATAATTTGACAACTGACACCAGCTAAGATCTTGAAGTCATCAATAGCTATGTCTCCTCTATAACCACGCCCTCTGACCCCCTCAGCAATAATCTGTTCACAAATAATTGTTTCATTGAATTTAAAAGAGAGCCACAAGATGAACACACAAATTATTAAGCTACTGCAAGGGGCTCATGGCTGGGTTGCAGGGATTGCCAGGAATGGAAGTGGTACATGTATGTGATGTCCCAGGGGTTGAATGCATATGGGCTCCCTTAACAACCCAGGCACCCAACCTGCATGTTGCAAAGCAGTCAACATATGCTAAGTATTAATTGGGCTGTCACATCTTAAAGTTGATTTTTAAAGTTACAGCTTGTCATTGTGCAGTATTAAAATGCATGCATAGCTCATTGCATCTAACATAAGCTTGACGTCAGTTCAAAAATGTAAAAACTAGTAGTTGAATTGGTCCTGTTTGAGGGTGCACTGCTATATTCGTGACAGTTATCATGGACATATTACCTTCATCAAAGTGCAAGCCATGACAATTTAAATCATAACGAAAATTACAAATGATCTTCAAACCCCATGAAACTGAAGCTTGTTGTTTCTCCACCTTTTCAGCCTGCACTAATCAGAGTAAATCTTGGACCCAAAATCTTTTGCATCATTACTGTAAATGGTATGTCCTGGTTAACCCCGTAAATATGACAAAAGAAGTTAAAAAATCACCATATTTACCTCAAAACCAAATCACTCACAAAACAGACAACCACAATTCAGTCAACAGTGCACAGTGAAATGGAGGAGAGATGGAACAGCAGAATGGCAGAAAAGTGGAATAAACCACCTCAACTGCAAATGCTTAATGGGGGGTATACAGAGCTGTATACTGATATTGGGCCTGACTTTAATTAAGCATAATTAATACTGTCTTTGACAAGTATGTCTTGACAATCCGTCATTCCACCATTTTGGCATTCCTCTAAATATTATTGGTTTGCATGTCATGCAAGTATCATACAATAAAAAATAAATCACTTACCACTCAATAAATGAAGTCAAGAAATTGAGATATTGTAGAAGAGTAATAAATAAACGACGAGTCCATGCAAGTTTCAGGGCTGTGCAATATTCCAAACTCAAGTTATTTGGCAAACGGTTTCACTCAAAATATACTGTTTAGTATGGCGATGACATGTTGGTGCCCCTCTGAGGGGCACCAACATGTCGGCTGGAAATCCAGTGGAAACATCTGGAGTTTACTTTGGCTCTCTCAAAGCATTAATTTTTTTTGCTCTCTGCTAAACTTGAAAACATTCGTATAGACACTTCTCTTATTGGTTCTCATTTTGGTTATTCAAAACGTCAAAAAACATGTCACAACTTCCAAATGCAAACTGCTCTATTTTCAAAATAAAGCAGGCTACCAAGCTGAAAACAGGCAAGCAGATAATTATATCTTTAAAATGTGTTTTACCTGATGAAGGTAAAAATTCAAAACCCTTTCACCACCAAAGCCTCCCCTTTGACGAGTAAAATCGTCTGGCGTTAGACAGAGTAAAATCTATAAAGTCCCCTTGGTGGTGAAAGGGTTAATGTTAGTTTTTTTCTGACGTCACGTGAAAACCACCAAATAGGGTTTACCCATGTACCTTGTAACTAGAGACACTTCCTACAGACACTTGTCCACTGAACCA
>JAEMWC010000231.1:217500-252500 GCA_016490735.1 Pachyseris speciosa | reverse complement strand
AGTCAAATTTTGAGGGATTTTCAGGGGCAAATTTGCAGGAAAATCAGCTGATTTCATTGGAAATTTCAGGGGCAAACTTCGCCAAGAAAAAGTCAGTAAAAAACAGCCGATTTTGTTGGATTTTTTGGCGAATTTTGCTAAAACCAATCAGTTTTGCGTTGATATGACCAGCGTTTAACTTTTTTTTTAAGTAAACAGAGATAATCATTTGCTCTTTCAACAACGATTTGCTCAAGAAATGATCAAATGCTGAAGCTGTTAACATTATGGCTAGAGCCCAGTTTTTCGCAACGTTCATCAAAGAGAGCCTGGTAGTTTTGGGACGTTGTTTACTCGTTGCAGTGACGAAGTTTCAACATAAATTTGGACGTTTGTGGTGAATAAAACAGGTCTAATAGCCAAGATAAGACAGTATCAAATATGTTTTTTCAACATATATTTGGTAATATTTCAAAGCAAATAGCATACTGTAGCGTACAATTGGCCTTCATGCAAAAACTTTGGTCTAAAACTTTGAAAGGGAAAACAAATGTGTTTCAAACAAACTTTTCAATACCTTAATTAAAAGTCATAATGATAGGGCGCATGGAAGTTACGTTATCACTGCCACGTTGGTGTAGTGTAAATTGTTATTGTCCACCAACATGGCCACCAACCCATTGTCATTTGAATCTCTGGAGACTGGTTGCATACGCTATATAGTTTATGGGGATCTTCATCCTGCCTTGTTGACATTCGTGAAAAATATGGGAACAGAGCAAATGGTCTGAATAATCGAGAAGTCCAAATAATTGAGGTTGAAGTCATCTAAGGATTGGGTAGAGGCTGACACTCAGGACTGGCTTTGAAATATTTCTTTATATTAATTAATTTTATTAGTCAGAGTGTTTCACATAATGTCATGGCAGCCATGCATGTCAGTGTCGCAAAACAAAGAAACAGCATCCCAAACTAAACTTCTGGGATGTGAACTCTATTTTATGCAAATACTTTCTTTTGTTTCAGTAGCCCAATATGGCCAGAAGTCAAGTGAATGAAAGCACTCTTACTATTATATTCCAGGCCTTGCGCACGATGTTGGTTACCACGCGCGTAACAAATTAGGTGTGACGCTAGAAAACAGTCCAAAGCAAGAAACGTAGAAACTATCTGGAAACTTCAAAAACATAAACTAAAACTAAATTATATGTGCATGAACCTGTATACAAGAAATATCAAGAAAACCTATTATTTCGTGTGAAAAATTAAAAAAAACTTAAACGCGTTCGCGCAAAACTGTTCAAATTCGGAAGAAACAAGGTGGACAAATTTACACTTAAAATTGCGACCTACAACAATATCACACTAATTCTTACCTTTTTGAGATGCACATTAATTGTACTTTCTCATCCGTCGCATTAAACTTTGAATAAGTTGATAATGAAGCAGTGGCTTTGACAAGTTCAGTGTCACATGTTTGGGTTCGTCGGCAAGAGATCCCGGCCATTGAAATTATCGTGCACTTGGCGTTTGCAACGTGCGTTTGGTTCGCAGAGTTTAGCGTGTGAATCGTGTAAAACAAATCGTTTCAATGGTTTCAAACGTTTCAAACGTTTCTTATTTTTAGCTGCGTTTCAATCGTTTCAAGCGTTCGGAACTTTTTAATCGTTCGCTGTCGGTTTCATCTTCACAATCATCCTAATCATTCCGCCGTAGTACAGTACCTATATAGATATAATTCACAACCAGTCGAATTACTTCAGTTGTATGAGAGGTTCCTGTCTATCTTTATCGATCAAAGTCTAAAAATAATTGTACAAAATGATAAATTTAGCTTTCTTGCATTTGTGCAAATTCCTTTTCTTGATCTGATAATTCACGGGAAATTTTCCCGCGAACTGAAATTAATTTAGCTGTTTCAATTATACCTCTTTTCAAACAGTTCCAAAACTAAAAACCTTGAATTTTCTCACAATACAACATATCGTTCCATTCATAAATTTCGCCTCTGTGGAAAATATACCCTGCATGTCATCGCAAACCGGCGCTTTCAAGTGTGGTTTGTTGTTGAATGTACATTTTCTGTCTCGTCGGAACGGCGCCAAGGAAATTACATTGTTAAATTCCCAAAGCACACGGTCACACAAATTTCTTATTTTGTCTTTGAACGAGGCAGTCGATCAAAATGTCATAAGTTTAATAACAGGTAAGTCTATGTAAAAGAAATACAGATTGAATGCTTTGCCAAACATTACAATCGCTATGACATAAAAAGAGTCAACAACATTCGTCACGTCCAAGGCGGCAGATTTCTTCTCCGATCAAATTTCATTAAGAATGAAAATATAAATTCCCAGCGTCTTAAAAAGTTTTCTAAGCTTAACTTCAGCAGCGAAAGTTAGCACTTCAATTCCTGTGCCCTGTGTTATCAAAGCTTCTGAATTAAGTTATGTTTTATTTCACGTTGAAACTGGTTCTTTTTTATATTTTGGAGCTGGGACGCGATGAAAATCTTCGATGGCTTTTAATTTTCGGTGCGAGGTTCAGCGTAAACATCGATTGAAACCATCGACACGTTTGAAACGAACCAAACGTTTGGAACGATAGAAACGCACGATGCCAAACTCTTGAAACGAAAGAAACGCACGTTTGAAATTGCCTGTCAAACGATACAAACCAACCAAACGCACGCTTCTTGCACGTTCAAAACGCTGATAAATGATGCAAACGTTGTCCTCAAATGTGACGGAAGTAAACAAATATAGGCGCAAGTGGTAAAGACAATTTCCATGTTTTCTTAAAATGACGCGAACTTAAGTCAACTGGAAAGGTAGGCCTGAATTGTTTAAATGATAAGTGTTCAGGATCTGTAGGCAACAATTGAAATAGTTAGCGTTCTAGCGACAAAATTTAGGGCGAAAGTCAAATACTAGGGGTTGTTGACGCGTGGTAACCAACACCGTGCGCAAGGCCTCCATAGTGTTATTAAATTTATACAACCATAATTATTTCTTGTACAATGCACTTACACTGAACTGAACTCTACTGCTAAATGTGACTTGTCCCTTCAGCCATGTTCTTCTGAGGCCCTGATCACCTGAAACAGTCCAAGTTGCGTTCCCAAGACTGGCTGATCCCACTTTTTGATAGACATTGAGCGTTCCCAGTGATGAACCATACATCATGTACCAAAAGGTAAGGCACATGCTTGATGAGGATGTTCCAGAGTATGTTTTCATTATTCTGGCCTTTGCACCATTTGACGCACCAGAAGCTTCAAATAACAGATAATAGCCTGCACAAAAAAAAAACCAGCATAAAAAATTCTTCTTCATGCAAAATACCCCATACAGTATGTATAATTTTAGTCATTTGTTGTTGTTGTTGTTGTTGTTGTTGTCGTTGTTGTTGTTGTTGTCTAGGTCACATTTTCATCCATCATTCCACATTACGAACAAATGCTGCTGAGGCACAGACGTCGGAAAACAGTCAGCCAAGCGGAGCAAAACCACTCGTTCGCTTGCAAGCAAAACAACAAAACAAACAAACAATTCAACTACTTCTTTGCATCCAAAATGGGTAGAGATGATTGCTATTTATATCCAGTCAAGAGAAAAACACAAGACAGTTTCACTCCTGAACAAAAGTAACAATGATTAAACCAAATGTTAAGCTTCAATTTATTTAATTCACCTCACTGTCCTGTGTTGTAGACGAGGTTTCTACCACTTGAAAATACATACTAAGCTTACCCACTTTAATTTAGTAAAAACACACATCCACAAAAATAAAAAACAGATGTTCAAAGAAAGAATTTCTTCCACAGAGTTTGAGCTACTCGTTCCTGCCGTTAATGCCAGTGAACTGTTAAGTGACCTTTCTCGGTGAGCTGCAAGATGATGCAAAAAACTGAAAGCCCTTGAAACCTTGAATCATTTTGTTTTCAACCACACAATCTGGGCTTCATGCCTGCAAGTCATTCCAAATCTTTCACTCTTCCTTTTCATCACTTGAAAATTCACCTTCTGGAGTATCTTTTAACAAGTTCTTGATTTCCATGCCTTTTACACAAATTAAAAGACAAACTTTGAATGAAGAAGATTATAATAAGTTGTTTTGCTTAAAATGAAGAAACTAACTGAATGTGAAATATCGAGCCACAGAAAGTGCGCAAAAAAGTTAAGCCTTGTTTTGGTTTTGGTGCCCCACACCTGGCTTGAGCCTGCGATCAAATCGAAAGCCAGTACCTGGTCAGCAGTCAACTTCAAAACAAAAAGCTGACCTTGATAAGCTCTAAACTTGAGCTTGAGATATATGGTTATGTGATACTGGTGAGCAGATATCTTGTTTTGACAGGTGTCAATTGACTGTAATATGGATGTCCAATATCAAAGATTTACCCTCGTTGTCATTGTAGTTGTAGTTGTAGTCCAGTCTAGTAGTACCCTCGTTGTCGTCGTCGTAGTATGGTAGTAGTAGTAGTAGTAGTAGTAGTAGTAGTAGTAGTAGTATATTATTAATTATTGGACAACATCATCCTTGTTGTCATCGTGCAGTGACGCCCACAAGCAATACCGCTAGCCATGATGACCATGAGAAAAGCAATTCATGGGTTCCTATGAGTATGGGGCTCCACTCTGCTATCAATTTCATTACATTACTAGTATGAAAAACACCACCACTACTAGCACTAGCACCACTACTACCACTGCCACTGCTACTACCACTGTCACTGCTGCTGCCACTGCCACTATCACTGCCACTGCCACTACCACTGCCACTACCACTGCTACTGCCACTGCTACTACCACTGCCACTGCCACTGCCACTACCGCTGCCACTGCCACTGCTGCTGCCATTGCCACTGCCACTGCTTCTGCCACTGCCACTACCAATGCCACTGCCACTGTTACTACCACTGTCACTTAATACACTGCCACTGCCACTACCACTACCACTGCCGATGAAGCTGCCGTCGCTCCTGCCAGTGCCACCACTACTACCACTGCCACTACTGCTGCCACTACCACTGCCACTGCTACTACCACTGCCACTACCACTGCTACTACCACTGCTGCCGTTGCCACTGCTACTACCACTGCCACTGTCACCTAATGCACTGCCAATGCCACTAACACTGCCACTGATGCTGCAGTCACTCCTGCCAGTGCCACTACCGCTGCCACTGCCACTGCCAGTGCCACCACTACTACCACTGCTACTACCACTGCCACTTAATGTACTACCACTGCCACTTAATGCACTACCACTGCCACTGCCACTACTACTGCCACTAATGCTGCTACTACCACTGCCACTGCCACTGCCACTGCCACTGCCACTACCACTGCCACTGCCACTGCCACTGCCACTGCCACTACCACTGCCACTAATGCTGCTACTATCACTGCTGCCGCTGCCACTGCTACTACCACTGCCACTGTCACCTAATGCACTGCTACTGCCACTACCACTGTCACTACCATTGCCACTACCACTGCTACTACCACTGCCACTGTCACCTAATGCACTACCACTGCCACTACCTCTGCCACTGCCACTACCACTGCTGCTGCCACTGCCACTAATGCTCCCACTACCATTGCCGCTGCCGCTGCCATTGCCACTGCCACTGCCACTGCCACTGCCACTGCCACTGCCACTACCACTACCACTACTGCTGCTACTTCCACTACTACTGCCACTACTGCTACCACTACCACTGTCACTGCCGCTGTCACCGCCACTACTAGTAATTCTTCCATTACCCCCTCCTTCTATTATTTTGTTCTCTTTCAGGTATGACTCAGATTATTTCTACCTTATTTTATCTTCTGCCCCTTCCCCCAACTCTCTTACTAAACTTATGCTCAGCCAGGTTTGATGCATGCTTTAACTTGGCAGTCAGTTTAAAAAGTGTGAAAACCCTGGCACTGCTCACAGCTCTGGGGTTGCCATGTATAATACCCATAAACACTCCTCCTGACTCAAATGATTCCAAAACCCTCTAGAAGCACATTTCCCAAGCACACGTCGTCAATCAACAATGAGTTCTTGAGCATCAAGTTACCTATCCTAGAGCCTAAAGTGTGGTCCACTTGCGGGCCTGTCCCTGAGGTAGGTGTAGAACCCCTATAGCGTTTCCACTCCAAGTCATCCGTTGTGTCCTGGGAAAAGTTACAAAAGTCCTTTTGAAAGTCACAAAGTCCTCCTATTGGGAGAAATATTGTTGCATAATCAATTTCCATTTTCATATTGGTTAAGAAAACTGTACAATCATTTACAGTAGCATGACAAAGCCAAGCAAAGCCAACGTGCAAACTGCACAAAGTCACTTAATACAGTAATTCAATACCCTGTTGCATACAGTTTTGTTTGTTGCTCTCTGAAAAGGACTGTTAACTTAGGAACTTGAAACACAGACAGACCACCAAGTCAATGATACCACAGGCAGACCACCCAGTTGCTGCAAAGATGTAAGGGTGCTACATGGTCTTATGCTGTAATTTGATGTCTCTTTGAATGATCAACAAAAATGCATAGATCTTCAAAGCAATGCTTCCCAAGATTTTTTTTAATTCTTGCTTTTAGTTGAACAAGTGAAAAATCACAAGACTCAAAACCCAGCAAATCACACAGAAGCACGCAACAGATACAAAGCAAGTAAAACTTCATTTATCTTGCTTGATCACAATTATCACTATTCTATTTAACATCCACAATTTCCATTTAGTTAAATGACATTTAACAATGTTAACCACCACAAGCTTAGCGGGTGCCTCTAGCCAGCAGTCATCTGTTAAAGTGCAGACTCACATGGTTCATTGTGGCTTCATTTCTTTCAACCTGTGTACTTGTGTGGTTTTTCTAGCAGTCTTCTGCAAGAGGACAGCGTTTCACCTGGCACTTTTAAGCGGTTTATTTGCCTTCTCACTCTCACAGCAGCTACAAGTGGGATTCTCAACATTACCCCAACCTCCTTACCCTCCTTTATTTTTTTTTCCTTCCACTGATTCTATCAGTGTTGACAGGGGCCTGGAATGGGGGAGGGGGAGCTCATGGCTGTGGGTTGCGGGAATTTGCCAGCCATGGGGGCGGTATTCTATCTAGGAGCTGGCTGGCCACAGTGGAAGCCCCTGGATACCCCAGACACCCCCACCTTCCATTTAAGCAAGGCAACAGGTTAATAAAGCAATAATAATAATTTGCTCTTGATCACTTTACTGAAACCAATATCAACTGTTGCAAATTTCAAGCAGGAAATGCAGGAGATCACATAGCGTAACACAAGGTCACATGCAGGTACTCAAAGGCTCAAAAAAAGTCACTGAAACACAGTAAATTAAGCGCTTTTTGAAAACATCATGATGAATTTAACTCTAAAGCAATCAGGTTCTTTGTGAACATAGTAATTACCTGGAGGTGCAGAACAAGAACCATTTTTCAGCTTGACATCATCTATAGCAATGTCGCCTCTAAAGGTAGTACCCGCGACACCCTCAAAAACTAGCTAAACATGTAGAAAAGAGAATTAGTATTACAACTGTGTGTAATGAAGCTGATTACTCAACCCAACAATCTCCAAGCTTTACACTCCTTACAGTAATCAGCATCAAATCTCTCCTTACAATGACACTGGACATCAGCTTCATCAACCAAACAGCTCATAAAATCCTCAAAGATGAAATATCTTAAACAAGTCTTCCCAATTTGTTCCGCGGGAAAAATTTAATGTAGATAGGAAAAGTAAGGAGAACAATAATTACAGTAAATCCTCAAGACAGGGCTTATACTCGATCTCTGGAACGAATCCCTTTACCTCTGCCTCCTCTCCCCCAATTCAATTTTTCTGGCATTTAATAGCGACGTGCACTAATGACGTCACAAAATTGGAGCCCCCCGGGTGACTAAGACAAACAAATTGCTTTTCTGTAAGAGTGTGAGTTGAAATTATGTCGTTCACAAGCAGTTTCCTTCACTCTTTAACCGTTCTGACCGAAGATGACGACGCTTCCTTCTCCATATTTGGAAGAGAACCAGAAGACAACACTGTGGGGCAGTTAAAATAGTGGTTGAAGTTTGAAATTGAGTGGAAAACGCAATCAACTTGTGAAACTTGTGACCGACTGCATAAAGAGTGGACATCACCGCACTCTTGATCCAAGTAATGAAGGCCCAAATGAAGGAACCTCCTGAGCTGGGCTAACTGCGGAAGAATGGCATTTTGCATGTCTCTAAATGTTAAGCTTACATAGATTAAATCAGCTGAATGAATGTAGTGAAAATTTTGTGCTTATGGGACTGTTGGTTTCTCCTTTCTGGATCGAGACAGATAAATAGTCTCTCTTATCGAAAACTCACTTTTTCAACCAGTTTTTGCATTTTCTGTTGCAGAAGAATCCTTTCAAGTCCAATAGTTATGCAAAAGGCAAACGTGGTCGAGAAAATTATAATAAGCAGAACCTATTTGTGTGATCATGCAAGGAAGTGTTTCATAAGAATTGGAATCCGTCCAATATTATCATAGCACAGACTACTCATGATTCTTGGAGCATTAATTTCGTCATGAAAACTTCGATCTTCCGAATCTTCAAAATCATGGTCTGGACCTTCATTGACAACATATAGTTCGAAAATATAGTCTGAGTGCCTTTATTGATCTAAAACCATCTTTAATTTCCTGACATGTCATTCTGTAGCACAAGCTTCACATCACTCCACCACTCCCCTCACAAGTCCTCGCTGTAGCCTGTGAACAAGCCCGGAGAGAGTTTGCTCTCACGTCAGTTGGTATAGATTTGGCAAAATTCTTTTCGATTAGGTTTTCTATCCTTGCCAGTGGCTCTGGTATTGATTTTTGGGGCCTTGCTCAGTTGGGGCAAACACACGCATTGTTTGTGCTGGTGTGAGATTTGCTTAGTGGATTGGAAAATTAAATAGTGGGACCCTTTACTCTGGGCCAGTGAAGGCAACAAACAGAAGCTTATGCTTCTGGCACATATGTATGTATTTCTGGAGATGTTTCTCTCTGTAAAGAATTCCCATGAACAAGCTACTAGCCAATGCTTGCACTTCGCAACGTGTTGGTGAGGTTTTGGAAATGGAATAAAGACTTCTTCCCAGATTCTTGTCAATCTGAGGGATTTTGGCATTTTGTTTGGATACCTCTAGTCCGTTTTGCACTCACCCCAACAGCAGTGTTTGGTGCTAACCATTTATCGTCCTTCTTTACAGCAAATACCACGATTTTACCGATTCTTTCATGTTTTTGTTCGAAAATTGTCACTCACCCCCATACGTTTTCCTCTAGTGAACTGCAATGTTTGTCTGAGTCACGGCGGGGGGCTAATGTGACAAAATCTATTTTTAGTAATAGTGAGCATCGCTATTGGCATGCATTAACTTACTTACAATCTAACCATAGCAGAAATTTGAAAAAGGAATTTTATCGATGTTGGAAGATTTTCAGAGCTCAATTACGGTATGTGAAGTCTTCTACACCTGGCAACAATGGATCACTCAGAGGTGAGGATTTGTCTGTAAGCAATAAGCCATAATTTGGCAGTAAACTCACTGAATATGATTGGTTCATTTGGATCTCTATGTTGATGGCTTGCTTCCACTGGTTTCCCTGGGTACCATTTTTTGCCCAGATTGGAGACCCAAGAGAAGTGGCATTGGCATAGACATTTAATGTGCCCACTCGAGGACCATACATGTGATACCAAAATGTCAGGCACTTTGTACTTGAAGATGACACCGGGATCACAGGGCTAATAAGGCGAGCAGTTTGACTTGGACGCTGTGGTGTAGCTCCAATGTAAACATAGCGCCCTATGAAAAGCATTGAAAAATGTAATTAATCAGATGTATAATTATATCCAACAGCCTTCGTTCGCAGCATTTATTTAATATACCAACCACCTTAAGTATATCCCAGCATTTAGTATGTTAAACCAACACTGTTGGTCCAAAAAGTAGCGGAGATTCAAAGGCAAAATATGAAATCTTGAAGAGCTGCTTTCAACTATTGCTAGAATCGTTCGACCAACCCAAATTTTCTACTCATACAGTTCCCAATTACTTTTATTAATATTTTGCATATGGTGCAAAAATGAAACACTGATACATTTTATTTTAGCTTATTTTTAGCTTCACCATAGGCAGGGTAACCTGTCCAATGTCACTCTCTCACAAGAAGAGGCTATGTCGGTGTTCAAGGAAAAGAGAGAGACAGCACTTAACACTGCTTCTACAGTACCGCCTGAAAGTATTGACCCATTGGGACGAGGAGATACCTCGTCTTTGCCGCGGGTTGTGCCAGTGTGCGTCCACCGTGGTATGCAAATTTTTTTCCGCAGGAAAGCCGAGGTACAATTTTGCCACGGGAATGCAGCAGTAAAAAAGACGAGGCAATGCCACGGGAAAGAACAATAACGATTAATTGCAGTTGTCAAAAAAGCGGAAGGACTTTGCAAGTTCTTAAGGTGCGAAGATTCATGGAGAAAAAAATTGCGTTGTGCGCTATTTGCGTATGGACTCATAATTTTTTAGCCAGCCTTCATACAGTGTAAAATTGGAAGTCTTCAAATATTATAAAGTAACCTACAGCTGTTTAGTATTGTTTAATCCAACGCTAGAAGAAGCGCTGCCTTGTTGTTTAAACTGTCGCGTTGACAATTTTATGCTGTCAAAACAAATTAAAGTCTGCCGCGCAAACGCTTTCGCATTTTTGGTCAATTAAAGTCATCCGTTTGGAAAAAGCTCATCCATTTGAACTCAAATTTTATTTGTCTGATACTAAAAAAGCTTTTGATCACTGCACTATTAGCTTAAAATAATCACTTTTGAAGTATCAAAAGGCAAACAACTGGAAGTGATGCGAAAGGCAGAAGCAATTTTAGTGTTTTACTGATCATGATAATTAAGAATAGCGTATTGCGTCGCCATATGAGAAAGAATCAGACAGCCATTATAGGAATCCTCCTATGTGCATAGACTCTTCATAGTTTCCTTGTAAAAGTTTTCGCTTTCATTTGGTATGTCTGTTTATTAAAGGATCTTAATTAAAAACTTTCGACTGATTTGAATGCAAAGGTAACAAATGATCGTGAACAGGTGTGATCGATCAAGCGTAACGAGGTGAGAAGAATGATAACCATCTCCCATGATTTGCGCCTCCGACGATTTTCAAGGTTAAAAAATTTTGAATCTGCGACAGCCTCTGAAAAATATAGCTCATTTACTTCGCCGTCGTTCTGAGCTGCTGCTCTTCAAGAAAATGGTTTTGAAAAACTTCAAACTAACAAAATGCGTGTTGCATTACCACATGCAAATGAGTGGAAATTCTGTTTCGTGGTATGCAAATATTTGGCGTCTGCTAGCGCCTTATCCAGACGAACAGATCGTGGTTTCACCATCCTTTAAAATAGCGATCTGTAGCCGTTTTAAAATATAAACTTTTTACGTGCAATTGCTTATTTGTTTTCTTCGAAATTCCAATGATTTTCCGCTCGTTAGTATTTATCCGGGTATTTATGTCTTCCCAACTAGTTAACCATTCACAACTTTTGTTTTGCCGCTCCGCCATTTGGAACTACAGTAGCAGTTCAAAAGTTCTGCCGTTCACTCTCCGTCCACCTATGATCTTCTACGCATTTATTAAAAAGCCGATAGATCTATGTGTAAGAGAGCAACCATGCATGACTGTTCTTAATCCTGTTCAAGGTTACGTAGTTCAAGATTTCCTGCCGAAACTTGTTTCAGTGATAATGTTCTTTGGTGCGATTTTAATGTGACATATCCAAAACACAAAGAAAATAAAAGCCTATCTCGACCGCGGTATTTCATTACCTCGGTTTTACCTCGGTTAGTTTTCCTGCGGCAACTTTGGAGCCGGACCGAAAAAATTCCTCAGTAAAAAAGTGGCCTGCCGCGGGAATACCAACGGAAAGTCGTGAGGAGGTCATGCGGCAATGATGCGGTAAAGGGGTCAATACTTTCAGGCAGTACTGTATATACTTTGTTGACATTAATATGAAAAAAATTAAGTTAGCATGAACATTAACAAAAAGGATTCAAGCTTTTATCAAGGAAAGTCCTTGTCAGTCAGATACATCCTCCTGTATTTTTTGTTTGTTTGTTTGTTTGTTTTTGGAGGGTTGGGGCATAGCCTCCCACTAGGTTTCACCTCCTCCCCACAAACGCCTGTTTTAATGAGTACCACATTCCTTTCCCAGGCTAAGCCAATCACATCAAACTTTCTAAATTCTGGAAAGTTGCCCTTCCAAGGTTTGACCTTGGCCTCAGGATGCTTTTTGTGGAAATAGTTCAATATGACAGAGACAGAGCTTAATGATGTGAGCTCTGAGTACCATATGCTCTATGTTCAAAATTTCTTGCTTAAATGACTACATGTATCAACTGACTGTAATTAAAAAATTTGTGAGAGGAAATAGCCACATTTTCCTCAATTTGCCGAATGGTTAAGGAAAGACCCTTATTTATCAAGCTTTGCCTTCAATCTTTGCAGATATTTGATAGACTCACCACTACATGGACTTCTGGTCATGTTGTAGATGTCCTCTCATGAATTTCATGAAGGACAAATTCAGTTATTTATAATAACCGTTTGACTCCTACACCGGGCCAAAACCGGCCGTGCAGAGCCACATCCCTTGCACCACTTGTGACCTCATCAGTTTTAACACTCGCAGACAACTTTACCATGTAACATGTGTGGGGAGAACAGATCTTTCAAACCATACCCAAATGAGCACAATTCCGTCAAACAGGCCAGAGAAAACACAAAAAAACCACGTGACGTTGACCCGAAAATTTGAGTGAGAATCTTGTTCCACTACCCACCTGCACTTCTTACCATCTAATCCTACGATCCTAAAAGTTTTCCCCAAATCTTTTCCCGCCGAAAGGAAGCCTAGAAAATGCCCAGCAAGAAAGAAAGAAAGTGAGGCAAGAAAAGCAAAAGGAAAGGGGAGGAGAGGAAGGGAAAGGTAGAAGGCAAGGGGCCTCGCGCATGCCCAAACTTTGAAAGCTCAAATTAAGCATCAGGAACAGAAGGACGCAGAGTTTTAGGCAGGTTTGGTTTTTTTCCGCTAGATTCTGACCAGAAAACAGCTCGACAAGCTTTAAAAGGTGTTTTTTGGCAAAATGTTCAGGAGCCAAAGGGTTAAGAAGTGCTGGCGTATCTTTGGTTAGTCTGAGTGGTTTGGAGGAAGGAGAGAGACTGTAGCATAAATTGGATTGAGAGAGCAGCAAGCATGCAAGCTGCATAATTTTCAGCTTAATTTTCAGCTAAAGTTTCCTTAAGCTTTGCATGAACTGAAGAAAGTACAAATTGTCACAGTCTAATATATAATGCCATCGGTGTTTGATAACCTACAACCGCTTCTTCGGTACGTTTTAGGGTAGTTGTGTGGGCAAATTTTATCTGATTAAATGCAGAACCATGAGAGATCCATGTTTGTTGTTGTGGCTATGTGTGATAATTTCATGTAGTTTTACTGTTTGTTTGATTGACTGATAAACTCTTCAGATTTCGAACTTGGTAGCATCTAAATTCTTCTTTGTTTTTTTCAAATTTCAAAATTCTCTTGTAACACATCATATTGCTCACAACCAAATCAGCCCCAGCAGTTTGATGCGCTCACAAATTTGCAAGAGAAAGAAACACGCATTAGCATTACATGTAATTTTACTTGTCATTGCTAGACAGTTGCTAGATTGTGATTGGCTAGGATGGCCACAAGTCAACAACGGGAAAGGAATGTGGCACTCAGTTAAGCAGGCGTTTGTGAGGAGGAGGTGAAACCTGAGTCCCCTAAAAACAACTGCGTCAGAGGCTAGTGGGGGCATTAATTTCTTTAATATTAACCTGTCTGTCACCAACCTAAAATCAGAAAATGCCTTTAATGCTAGATGAAAAAAAGGGGCAATAGCCTAACAGTAGCCAATTACAGTGCTTCTGATATTTCACGAGGGTGCGATATATGTAAAATTGAGTTAAAATCCTGTATGATCACATAACCTGCTCAATTCTACATGTAACCCATTTGAAATCTTCTTCAATAAAGTTGTTGTAGAAAAATTCAGACATCCCATGTTCTAAAATGCACTGCAGTTAGCCCTGTCAAATGTACCAACAGCCAGTAGATTTGTCGCCTACAGTCAATTACTTGCCCCTTAATTACTTCACCCTTGGACTTCACTGTGAGTTCTCTAGTAGGCACTGGTAGTTGATGGCTACTACTCCAACTATATGCTGCCCACCACTACAGAACATTTTGACAGGGCTTGGCCAGTCAATAAACGCAACTCGTAAGAGTCTATTATGATAATATTTAGCTTGTGCATCTTCTCACTGAAATCAAGCATGCCTTATGAGAGTATAAAGCACACGGATGATGCCATTATTTTGTCTGCACATGCAGTTTCAAAGTCATTACAAATCTGGCATTTTTCACAATTCAAAAAATAAACTTCTTGATTAAAATAGTACAGTCATAAAATAGAACTGAACACCAATTCTATGTATTGCTTGTTTTAACTGAATTTTCACAACAAAACACAGTATTGACACAACATGACAATGATCAGTGGACAACGCCACTCTGAGCATGCAAGCTGAGAATAAATAATTGAACGAAATAATAGAAACGAGTTTATCTACAAATGTGGGAAAAACTATTATTATCAAACAAATAAAAAAGCCTTTATTCATGGTTTGTTCTGTTATAAATAAGGCACTCAAGGAAGTGACAAGAGCACTCAAGAAGTAGCTAGATGCACTGACTGTTCTTTCGTGCTCTCATCACTTCCTTGCATGCTTTATAACAGAACAAAGCACAGTTAAGGCTTTTTTATTTGTTAACTATAACTGATAATCACCTGAAAAAAGGAAAACAGCAGTTGCATTGGACCTAGAAGCACCCAGTCCCTGTGAACCACATGTCCTTGCAGGTGCATACAGGCTGTATCGCAGGTCTGCATTGTCATCAGCATAGCAACCATAAGTCCGGCGAAGCCGCCTTACGGTAATTCCTTGGTAATTTTTGTTAGTAATTCGTTTGACTCTATTTATGCACTGCTGGATAACATTAGCTCCTCTAAGATTTGTGGCTATGACATCTCTGAAAATGTGGTTGCTTCTCTGGGTTTGATAGCAGCCAAAGTAGGAAACAGCTGTGAAAGGCAAAAAAATAAATTGTACTGATTTTTAAAGCTTTGCTACAACTTAATAAAAATCATGGTACAAAATTGCTGCTGCAGATTTTGGTATTCATGAAAGAGTGTCCTTGCCATAAAGCAGTATTGTGCTTAACTACTTTTCTATTTAACAATTAGATTATGAGCTCAAGATTTGTATTGCACAATAGCTGATGAGGGCACAGCCCAAATCAGCTATCACACATAGAAATTGAGAACAAGTAATCTAATTGTTTTGGTATAATAAATCTACTAGTCATTCAAAACTAAACATGTCATGTAAATTATCTCAAGCCTCTTCGCAGCCACTTCAAAAACACAAAGAAGTGGGCGCCATTTTGTTTGCAACTGCTACTCACTATCTATCATGTGCAGAATAGATACATGTAGCAAGTAGGGTAGCCAATCAGAGAATGGCATTTGTGATAGAACTCTTACTAGTAGATCTATTTATACAAAAAATAGTAGAACAAGGGAAATTAAAATCATGAAAATGTTGACTTTATATTGATTACTTCAGTATGTGACCACATCCTTTAAAATTTCTTCAGTTCATTTTTTTTTCAATTGAACATTGATTTGATGGTTAGTACCAAAATTAATGCATTTTACTGGACAGGTATAATTATAATGACTGTTTAATGCCGCAGTCTTTAGCCGTGCAATTAAGGTTCACAATGTACCATCAAGAAAATAACTGGCCACCAAAATGTATAATTATCTTGTAAGAGTCATTAAGTGTAAGCAACTCTGGAAAACTTCACACAATTTTAAGCCTTCAACTATTAATAATTTAAATTAATTGATATCACATCTATCTAAAAAAAAATAGTACAGCAACTGAACTTTAAAATGCCTGTATAATGACTTCCAAAACTCATAAATAATTCATGAAGGAAATACAAAAGAAATTCATTACTTACTGAGTGTCTTTAAATCTAATATAAAAATTATAGACACAGCTAACTTTGAAGTCCTATTTTCTAGGCCAAAATACTGTAACCCAAAATCTAAATATTAGTGTGGATAGACGTGCAGTAAAGCTTTTGAAGCCATTCAGTATATTCACTATTCATGTTTTATTTAGTTCTAAAACACTTGGCTGCACCTCATGTTTTAAACTTGATAAAACACTCCTGCTCATTCAAAAACATGACAAATGTGTCTTATAAGTAGACAATTTCAATTTTCAAGCACTTTTTTCTGGAGTTAATTATGAATAAGTAGTTCCTGAACTTAGAAATGAGACTTACATGGGCAGTATTTAGCCCTTCACATTTAAATTACTGGTAATTAATAGTATTTTAGTTAATAACCTTGAGAATGGAACTTACCGTTTGGGACACAGTTTCCCCATTTGCCATCCCTAGAGTAGTTATTGGTTGTCGAGCACCAAAGCAGAGTGTGACGAACATTGGTACACTGTGTGTAGTTCCTCCCCCGATAAGCAAATGGGAACACACAGGGTGCACCATTGGAATTACCGGCAATGGTATATGCTGGAAAAGGACAACAGGGTGTCATTAATGGCAGTAACAAACAACTTTCCACTAAAAAACAAGCTCAAATATACTGGTAGATGTACCACTTTGCCTCAAAATTGTTAATATGACCTCTTACATTAGGGTTCAGCACCAAATGCTATGAAAAGTTTTGAGTAATATGTTGCAGTGATGACAAACTTACTACCATATATGGCTACAATGTACATACATGTACACAAAAGGGTGAAGTGAACTGAAAGGCTCAGAACAAAAACAGCATAACTGACGATAATAATTGAAAGGTGTTCCGCAAAAGGGCTTATATTGCTTTTTTCCCTTAAAATCCAAAATATCTCTAAACTCACTCTACTTTGGCATATAGACTGGAAATGGTGTCAGAAATGAAGCTCTGCACTTAAATGTATTTTGTAATTAGAAAGCTAGGATCCAAAGGAATAGCTTAATATGACTTTTCCCAAAACTCAAGAAACAGAAACAAAAGGATCTGATGCATGGATGATTTCTTTTGTTTTGAGTTGGTTCAGTTTTAGGCAAAAGTCATACACTAATTTGCTGAATCCAGGCCTTTAAATCACAAAATAAGTGCAGAACTTCATTTCTGACACCATAACCAGTCTGAATGCCAAAGCAGAGTTGATTTAGAGAGATTTGGATTTTAAGGCCAAAAAGCGATATACACCCCTTTTGCAGAATGCCCTTCAATTGATTTCTTTCATTTGGGCTTAACTTAAAAAGAACACTATATTTTTTCATACATCACCCCAGCTGGTTCAGTTTTTTGTTACACCGTATACAGTCATATGCTAATTTTTCAAATTTAGGAATTTCAAAAACATAATAATTATATAGTAAGTGTAGACCCATGTTTCTGCCATTATAAGCAGTATGCAGACCAAAGGAGAGCAAATTTCAGAAAAAACAGCAATTAACAACAGGATTTCTTGCCTCTGGGATTCCTGATATGATTTTAATTTGTATCGTTGGGGACACAGATCTATCACATTACATTTCTGTTTTTAAGGATCTAGATACTCCACTAGGAGTTGAAGGGAACAAGTCAAGTCAGAGACAGGATGCAGAAAGGGGGTAACAAAATCACTACAAGGTATCTTCTTGAGGGATTTCAAGAACATTTCTTGATAATTCCTATAAATTCAATCATCCACTGCACCCACTCTTGCTGTCCATCGGAGTGTGATCTGCTGTGGGCCCTGCATTTGAAGAAGAAGCTTGGCCATGGTACCATCTCCAATCAAAGTTGTCAGATGTGTCTTGTGTGTAATTACACAAGCCTTTCTCAAAACTACAGTCCTGAGCAGAAGCACCTAAAATTAAAATTGAACAAATTGATTAGCCCTTTGCGGTTGCTCAATAAAAAATGCCAAATGTTAGTTGCTAATAAAATATAATACTGAATGCAAATGACACTATTGAAATTGCTGATAAAGAATCGCACATTAATAGGACCTTGCCACAAGGAATTATGTAACCTAATTTGCAAGTACAACTGTACACACTTGTTTTATACTACCGGCTATGGCATAAACATCACTAGAATAATGGAAAGAGTGTGTTGAAGTTAGCAAAATGGCCAACTTTAAAGGGAACCTCCACTCTTACAACAAACTGACGCTAAATTGTAGGCAATAATTACTAGATTTCAAATTTTGTTTTAAAATGTGGATTAACACCATTTAATGTCACTATTCCGTAAATTGACAAACAACTTGAGTGTCACGCAATACAGTAATATGCTCAGGATAAAATACACAGACAGCAAAATGGCGTAAATTGGGGGAACACATCCCTGTGGCAAGTTATTCACGACTTCGGGTTGTACGCATAAAAACAAGAAGAGCCTCACTTACCTCCCCATAAACGTGGGTAAGGTAAGAGTATTGGCAGAGCCTTACTTATCTCCCCAGCACCGCACGGGCTGGATCGGACAAGATAAGAGCAAAGGTATAAGATGGCAAGACACAAGCAATGCCAAGAGCTTGGGGGAAGTCACCACGCATACTTAACCGAACCATAAGGGGGGCAACCCCAAGTTTAATAAGGCTTACATGAACTACAGCGAACCTCCTCCAAGGGGAGGGAGGGCGGGAAACAAAACTGCTACAAAGTTGGCTTTCATGCAATACGACTAGAATAATGCCCTGGTGTGGCATTCAGTAGCTTTTATAGCAAGACAGTGTCAAACTATGGCCAATAGGTAGAGTTCTGCTATAAACAACATAGACACAATGTGGCAAACTGCCCGCTATGAATAGAGCTCACAAAAAACAAGAACCAATCCAGGCAGAGGTAAGATTATAGTTACAGACATTTCACAAGATACTTTAACAATTTCTAGCCATGAAAGGCTTTTATCCTAAACTTATAAATAGGGTACATTCATTCATGAATAAGGCTTTCACTATAGACCTAAGCTTACGAGTGGGCTAACCTGCCCAACCCATCACCCCCACGGCGTCACATTCCATTAACTGCATTTTACCGCTCGGTAAAAGCTTTATACATTAATTTTAAGTGTACAAAAAAATGGATATCATCATCGCCTACTTTTGCTTTTAAATTTCCCAGGTGCAGCCATTTTGGATTTGATGACGTGTAATGGTTGCCCTATTGTTTAACACAAAGGATTTTCTCCTTCATTTGCTTCCTGACAATAGCTGTAACCATTACACTTTATCAAATCCAAAATGGCCACACCCGGGAAACTTGAAAGCAAAAATGGGCGATAATGATATCGACTTTTTGTACACTTGAATGTTACGTCCACGTTTCAAAACAAAATTTGGAAGCTTAGAAATTATTTCCAACAATTTACAGAGCACAACAAAAGTGCTGTCCGATAGTCTGGGGCTAGTGGAGCGAACCATCGGAAACAAACCTACATTTTGTATCTCATAACAAAACAATCAAGAAAACAATACGCATCCATGCATGTATCCACAGGTGTAATCAAAATATGCACAAATCACGAACTCGAAAATACATGAATAATTTTTTATGCAAGTAACTGTGAGTTCACTTATTTTGGACCATTCAAACCAAAGATGCTTCAAATCTAAATAAATGTAATTTATTAAAAGATACAATTTGACTGAGATTACATTTGTAGATCACATGGCATTTTGTCAAACAAAGTGGCTTTCAAATTAAATTTGAGGCGCCGAATGCGTGTCATTTCCCGGCTTTTTTGGGCTTCCGGTACTTTGCAAAACGAAACAAAATGGTACTTTGTGAAATGGTACTTTGAATGCGTGATAAAATAGGGTAAAATATGTTCGTTTATGTTTTTAGTGTTTTCAGCATAGGATTTATCAATGGTAATGTCTATAATGTTATCATGGAAAAAATCGATGGAGATGAAATCCCCAGAGAGAAAGCTCAAGTCATGCGTCTTTCACTAAGTAAAAATGCCTCTTTCCCTTACGGCGACAAATAAGGAAAGTACAACATATTTTCTGCTGGATTACAAGTATATAGGGCACTGAGATTTTTTCTGTTGTATTTTTCAATTTTCCATAACATTATACACATTACTGTAAGATGATAAATTTTATGCTGAAAACACTAAAAACACAAACAAACATATTTTTCCCTATTTTATCGCACATTCAAAACAAAGGTGCTTCTTGTTGAACCACAGAAGATTTCACACACAAAACAATATAGGACACTTAACAAAATTAAAAAAATCAACTTTAAATCACCACTTCGCAAAGTACCATTTTGCAAAGTAACATTCACAAAGTACCATTTGCGCAACGTACCATTTCGTAAAGTACCATTTCGTTTCTTTTTCGCAAAGTACCGTAAGCCGCTTTTTAGACATTTACTTGATAGGTCGAGAGGTTTTATCGATGTGCTAAAGCTCTCTTCAACTGTTCAGGAAAAAAAACATCTGCAGCACGTCTTTCACATGTGTAAAAGGGAGCCTTTATTTCGTTAAAACCTGTCATATCATGAACAATGATTCACAGTAAAGAGGATTTCTCCGATGAGTTACGAAACTGGAATCGCAAACCTTAAGCACGTGTGAATTAATTGGTGCAAACTCTTTGAAAGAAATACCAAAACGTTTTAAATTCTTGGCTACTATATTGTAAACAGCATGCTATTAAACTTTTTTGATATTTTAACATATAAAAAATAAATTTGGGCTAGCTCCTCAAAGCTCCGGGCTAGTACTTCTAAGCAACAGCTTGCCCTTCGGCAAGCTGTTTTTTCAATTGTCATCTCACCCTGAATTTAGTGTGAATTTTTTGGTAAGAGTGGAGAAAGAAGATATACAACTGTCAGTGGACACAAGTGGTGAAACAATACACTATCCTGGGTGGACTAAGAGTAGAGATTACTTCAACCACAGCATGGCATAATAACATCATTCACACCAGAAAATAGAAATTTGAAGGGTCCTCCTCAAAAGGATAACCATCTAGATTTCACAACATGAAATATCTCCTTGTCAAACATTTGTGGACTTTTCTTCCTTCAACACTTGGATTTTAGCCAAATACATTGTAAGTGCCAAATATTGCAATTTACATGACTGTATATTAGTCTAAAATTAAGTTCAAGTACCATGACAAGACAAAAAATATTGGGACACTCGATCTTGTGTTGTTGGTAGGCTTATTAAAATTAAACATCACAAGAATTTACATGAGTGATTCTGTTCAAATTGAAACAAAAAATTTCAATTATTAAAAAAAGCATTTGTAACATTTGAAATTCTTTTAGTGAATGCTAGGTGTGACAATTCAAATCCTAAATCTTCTGATGAGCAGCAATTTAATTCTATGGTTTCAGCTTATGCTGTGCCAAACTCAAAATCCTTATGTGCTTGTAAATGCATTACCATCATGCAATAGACATCTATGAATCTCGCCCCAGTTGTTCAAAGAGCAGATAGTGTTATCTAGTGGATAAGTCACTATCCAACAGATAAACATGTATAAACTGCAACATATATTTTATCCCCTGGACAATGACGTATCTGTGAGATAAGGCTATCCACTTTTAGAACTACTGGGGCCAGTGCTTTAATTTGTCAGTGCGACAGGCTGTCTAAATTTTGTGAATTATTTTTATTAATAAGCAACACAACTTGTGTCTATAGCCCTGGCCAAATGGGAAATGATTGGTGACCAAACATCATTAAACATTGCTTGGTGTCCAAACATGTAGATGTTTGAAGCCCTGGCCAAATGGTTGAAAAACATGACCAAACACAATCAAACAAGACCAAACAAGGTGTCCAAATGGAAAAATGTTTGGTCACCAAACATTTCCCATTTGGCCAGAGCGTATGGGTGAATCTTAACAGCCTTTCACACAAAAGATACTGCTAAGTATTTCCCTGTTATAACATGCCACTTGTTTCTAGCTGATGAATGAATGAATGAATGAATGAATGAAAAACTGATCCTCTTTTGTCCTTCTCTTTTGCTACTGTAATATGATTCTCCTTTTCCCTCTTCATCTCTTTTTGATCGCAATATTAATGATAATAAAATTACCTGTAATTTATTTTAATTTTGTTGCATAGCTTAATCAAACCCGCATTATTATGTAAAGTTAAGTTTTCCGTTCCATGTTTGTAATTCATTGTTGTTTGTCTTTTCTGATATGTTCTCATGCTCATCTTGTCCCGCCTTGACTAGCTTTGCGGCTATTTGCATGACAAGCTTCTTATACCTATCTGAATTTGTCAATTTACTGTTGTTGTTGTTGTGTTTTATTTTGACATCTGTGGCACACTTTTTGTTAATTACTTAAAGTGCATATCACCCCAAAATATTTTTTCGCTACAATGAACCTTTGCACCACTTCGAAACGCGTTTCACCTTTCGTTTCTCTTTTTTACCAATTGCTAACTTTTTATTAATAGTATTTCAAAGTTGCGAAAAATTGAGCATCGTTGTTTCACGACCGAGTCAGAAGTGGAGTGGGTCTATTCCTGGGTTGACGTCACAAATTGATTTGCATGCATGTTTACAAAGACTTGATGCGATGCAAATCAGTTTGTGACGTCAACCCAGGAATAGACCCACTCCCCTTCTGACTCGGTCCTGAAACAACGATGCTCAATTTTTCGCAACTTTGAAATACTATAAAAAGTTAGCAATTGGTAAAAAAGAGAAACGAAAGGTGAAACGCGTTTCGAAGTGGTGCAAAGGTTCATTGTAGCGAAAAAATATTTTGGGGTGATATGCACTTTAAAGATTTGGCAAGACTCCCATGGAGGTAACCAATTACAACACTGGGTGTGAACCTTTGATTGTTAAGTACTCTTGATTCAAGGGCTTCACTTGTGTTATTTAATACATACTTTAAAAAGCTTGCAATTTTTGCATAAATCTGCAAAAATTCATGGAACCAACCCCAAGCTCTCCATTCAACTATAAAAATTTGAAAACGCTTTGGTCCATATCAGATCGCCACAAACAAGTGAATACTTATAAAAAAAAATGTAAAACCCTTTTTTTTAAGTGCCTATGAAGTAAAAATTGTTTTTTTTTTTTTTTTCATATTTTTGAAGTTTGCTGTGTCCAGCTTACAAAATGACAAAAGAAATTTGACAAAATCAACTAAATCCAAATTTTTCACCCTCCAAAGAACCTCAAAAATTCGCTAAATCATGTCCCATGGACTGGGAACGAATCTTTGCTCAGGGCAATGCTGACGTTTTAGGAAATGCCAAGACACTCGTGTCCTCTGAAGCATTTCCTACATCACAGCTTTGTAATTATGATCGCTTGGCCATGCGCAAGATGTACACTTTTTGGCGCCAAATTTAAAACTTTCGGTTTGATTTATTCCACACTGTGAATGTTTTACTGCCTAAAACCTACATATTAAGAATCAGAAAATGATAAACTATTAGAACAACACATTTTTTACTTCATCGACACTTAAAGACCAAAACTTCTTTTTATGTGCAAAAATCAAAATGGTAAGCTTAATTGAAACCTTTTTAAATTTTACGATAAAAATCCTGACAAAACTCTTCAAAATAAAGATTCTTCAGGACATTTTATGTGCGGTATTTTAAGCTAAGCTGATAACGAAACAAAGACTTGGAAGTGGAGAAAAACTAAGGAAGCACAGAGCCAATTAAATTTAACGTTCAGTGCTACTAACGCAAAGGTAACCCTACAGAAATTATTCAAAAGCTTAGGTCGGCGAGTGAGAATGTAAATGAGGTGGACCAAAGTGGCCCTGCATTCTGTGGTTGCTCCTATTTAAGCTTAAGTTAGCTTGAGCTTAACACCAACCTCTGCTAACTATGCATCAATTGAACGAACAATAATTGCCCTTAAGGCAACTCGTTCATCAAGAGATCATCCAAAGATGTGCTCACCATATTAAATTGCAGATCAATTGTCTGAATGCCATTAATTCCACATAAATAAACTCCAAAAACCTCCAAACATCAAGCACATGCCATTACACCGTCAATTCGTGCGCTACAATGGCAATACATCCTCGCGGACAGTCCTTACCCTACCCCCGACCGTACCATAAATTGTCACGCTGTGATTCTGTTGTCGTTCTTGTTGTTAATTGGCTATAAGCTCATTGACTTGAAAAAGGAAGCGGCGAGAACATGAAAAAAAGAACAGCTGGAAGCCATTGTTATCTAGAGTTTTCCGTTCAATTGAACTTCATAACCCCAAGTCAGCTGTAACATGACTAAACGAGAAGTACGATCGCGCAAACTTCCTCGTTTTACTTTCCGGGTACTTTTCGCCCTTCCGTCTCCGAACAAAGCACTCGAAAAAGAACTTAAGAACAGCTAAAAAACAATCGAAATTCAAAGTCTTTCGGTATATGCTAATGTATTCTTTTCAACTTATAAAAAAGCCATAATTAACAATCTTAATCAAAGAACAGGTTTATTTTAGGACAAGAAACATTTGCTCAATTAAGACTTGAGTAAACCTGACATGGATAAACTTTACGCGAAACGAACAAATCAATAACACGCTAAATTCCAAAGTTTAGAAGCTAAAACTACAAGCACAAATGGAAATACTCAAAAGAGAAAGCACTCGAGAGGTCGACACAACGGCCGCGTTTTATATTGAACCAATATACTAAAGAACTTCCCCGACAGAAAATTTTACCTCTTGAACTGTTTTCGCCTTAACGGAGTCAAAACGAGTTTCTAGTCGCACTTTGTCTTGAACTCTAACGATGTATTGCGTTTTGTCCATTGAAACAAAAAGTGGATACGTAAAAACCCTCGCAAACTCAGTGTTGAAATTCGCAAAACAGTCTATTGCATCCCTTTACAAAAGTGTCGAAAAAATTAACTGGGTTTTTCGAGAACGTGTCCCTAACTACCGTTGTTTGGTGACCAAGATTCAGCTGTGTTGTGAAATGCATGCTCAGTAGCTTACGCAATCTAAGAGCGGTGGTAGAGCGAATCATGAAATATCCGGTAACTCAGCTACCGGGAAAACCTCGTACCAAGCGTGCTAAAAAAATGCCTCGCTATCAGCTTTCCCAGCCGTTCGCTTTAACATCACGTAAACAAACATCTGGATCAGTCTGAATTTTCCGTGTCACTGGGAAAAATTAAATTACAAACTACAAAACATTATTCGTTTGTGATATTATGCACAATGAAGGAACTTGGACTAAACGATGAATCTAATATTATCAATGCGATATGTAATTATTAACTTGCTAGAGGAACGATCAGCTGTTGACTCAGGTCGCGAGTTCCAATGCTTACATTTTTTTAAATCTCTACAATTTCACCAAGACAACCGCTTTAATCGGAAATAATCTTGCAACAACAAATTCAATGAAAAAATAACACGACGTTAGTAATAACTTACCTATTACGAGCGAGAGTAGCACCAGGAGCTCTTGCCCTCGCATTGTTACAGCGCGGAACGGTCCGCCTATATGTTATAACAAGTTCCACCTCACTTCTACGATTTCGAACTCGTTTCCCCAAATAGAACCGAAAGAGTTGCAAGCCACAAGAAGCACGTCCTAGGAAAAGAATGCCAAATACATTTCAGCACAAAAGATTGTCACAATATTAACTTTTCTCTAAAACCACGCTTCAATATTGAGGTAGAAACAAAAATAGCCAACCGTGAAAACTCCTCCCGGTTGTCAGGGGGCAAAGGGTGTTTTATCATAATTCAGACTTCCAATTTCCTTTAGCTCAAAACTCGAGACAAGGCGCAAATTTGCGGCGAGGATCGAATGAGACCATTTATAATCCTTTGAGACTCCGAACTAATCCAATTCAAACGCAAACATGAATTTATACAAACATGTCGTGTGAAAGAAAACGGTATGGGAACGGTTGGTGCGAAATGAGGGTGGACTGCGCCACAAGAGCGTGTTTCTCCAAATATGAAAACGCTTTCAATTTGGCACGAAAAAACCCCAGTGTTATAGTAAAATTGCAAAAAGAAGCTCAAACTGTGGCTTTTTCTCCTATGAGATGATTGATGGGAAAAATCATAATTCTGTTGTCAGTGAAGCTGTACCAGGAGAAGCCTGGTGCCTGTCATATAGTTCACTAGATTCTGCTTCATACAGCAAATTCCATCGCCGCCTTTTTGTCGGTTCCTCCCTATCCGCTAAAATGAGCGTACTTAAGTCCTAGAAGCAGAAATTTGAATTTTTAAATTTCCAAAGATTAGACTTATCACACTTCCCGGGAAATCACGTTGTGTTACGCATTACTGCGCGCTACTCTCTCAAACCTTCATACAGAAGGTGATCCAGCGCTTTTAAACAAAGATTGGGAGAGAGACTCATCGAGAAGTTTGCTTTCTTGAAAGTCTCGAGTATTTTGAAAAAATTATTCCGGGGGATGAGTGAACAAGTCAAAGCAATAAATCCGCGCGGATCGCTCTTGGGACAAGAAATTGCAAAGCACCTAAGTTGTTAACTTAAGGCGTGAAAAATTGACAATGTGACAGCTCGAAAATCATACCTCTCTGGATGTCCAGCAGCCTTGGTAAGACTCTGCTACATGAAGCAATTGTAGAATTTACTCTATCGGTTGCAGAAGAGAATGAGTAATAAGAACCACGTCCTCCGGGCAACTAGAGGCTGGTACGGAAGCAGTATTCAGAGAGCGCCAGACGCAAAGCTATGCATGTCAATCATTTCACTATGCAAATATAGAACCAATCGCTTATTGGATGACAGTCAAATAAGAGGTCATTCTCAGCGTTTCTGGTATCGTGTTCCAATTTGCCCCGAATTTACTCCTGTGTGAGAAGCGCGACATTCCTGTGCCTTATTAGAACGCGATTTCTTGCTGAAAACCTGTCTAACAGCTTTCTGATTTGCTAGTGTCATCAGGTTCAAGGCTCTTTGTTTTATAAATACTCTTAACTACTTTCTTTGTTTTTGGAGTTGATTATTAAACACACAATCTCGATGTAATTATAGATTTTCTAACGATATCAAATGACGACTGAATGGATGTCTGTAAGCCGGAGCCAATGATGGCAACGGTACCGATACTTAGCCTAATAATAGATTTTTTTCGAGACGTCCCCACTAACATTTGTATGGAGGCCGAATAAATACTGTAAGCATCGTTGAAACAGTTTGATAATTAACTAATCACTCTCAGCATATTTAAAACTCGCCGATGAACTCCTGCCCAGAGGAAAGGAAGTTGTGAACAGTCCAACCGCTCCACAACGGCCACCTTGGGGAGAGAGGTAAGTCACCGCTGTTGTAGAGAAGTGGCCATTATGGGGAGGTAGGGGTGTAATATGGCATCAATGTTTTGAGAGATAAGGGTAGAACACTTTTGGTTTGAAAATGCTTATTACAAAATAGAAATATGTAACACATTTAAAATATACCAATAAAACAGAATAAAAAAGTGTTCAGGACAAAGCGGTAAACACGGGGAGTACATCAGTCTGAATATCGTTCGCTTCCTGGTTCACTTTTAATACAATACCACCGTACAGTTTACTTTCCTTTTCGTAAAATGATACTGTTCAATCCGACGATGTGCGGTCTCGAGACCTTTTATTAGCTAGTGGGGGCTTTCTCCGAGCAAGAAGTCTGGATAGAGGCCTTCAAAGACAAAATCTGTTCATTTCAGGGGCACCCAATGAGCCAAATCAACCAAATGCTGTAGAAAGGTATTTTTAAGTACCTTATGGAGTTCTCTTTAAACTGATGTTGTCGTGAGCTAGAAGAATTTGATCTGTTCAGATTCCTTAGCTGAAATTTTAATTGCCCGAAAATGTTAGGGAGTTAAATCTTTCTTTGCGAAAATGCTAACTGAAATGAACTTTCCACGACTGGAGCTTTTTAGGGGACTATTTTCTTTCAGAAAATGCTAGCTGACTCAGTTTTGACAGCCCCAAAACAGCAAATACCCTTTCTGAAAACCTCAGGGGCTATAATTTACAGTTTCCCATTGCGAATCTTTTAGGCCACGTTTCAGTTACAAAAAAAGTCCGAGTGCACTCCTTAATCGACGCCGAAAGCTTAAGGCGAACTTCTCTCCACCGAACAGATATCTACCGAAACCTTTTCGTTGGGTACCCCGTCATTTCAATACCCTGTGTAAGAAAAGTGGCACATACCCGTTTCGCCTAAGCTCGATTAATTGATGAGCCCGCGCTCCTCCACCCAAAGAGCGGCTGATCTCTCGCGGGGAGGAAACTGCCCGAGCCTAAGCGAAGTTCGTAAATTATATCATAAAAATTCTTTGTCTTGGGCCATTTCAGATTCAATAAAAACAAAACGCAAACTCCGGTGATCACTTCTGAAGATGTATGTTGTAGCAGACGAAACGTCAAGTTTTTAAGAGAAAAGCATTTTATGCAAACGTTTATTTCTCACCGCAGTTGGGTTTTGTTTTTATCTAAAAAAGCGAAGCTATTTCCATCTGAAGTGGCATACAAGCGCTGGGAATAGTGTCTTTTCTCCCAGGCTCAGCTTTGAAAGGGTAATCCAACCATTTGACCTTAAACGTGCATATTCTCTTGACTGGTCTCATAAAATTTCTCATGGGAATTGTTAGGAGAATTTGTTTAAGATCAAGACATTTCATCTTAAGCTTTCGTTCCTTTTATTCTTATGACCTGTTTGGGCCTGTTAAAGGTACTGACTGATCACTATCACGACCTAATAGATTAATCCGATGCTACTAAATGGTGGTTTGCCGGAATTAAAAAAAGAAACATTTCTTTTTGTCGTAAAAACAAATAAACAAAAACTTAAACAGATTTCACATCGAAAGGATGCGGTCGTGTTCGTGATCACTGTACAGCGCCATCAGCGAATTAGCAATTAATGATGACTACGCAGTTTTAATAGCATGTTTGAAATACCATAATAAATACGACAATATTATAACCTCCTTAAAAAAACTCATTAATTATTCATGAAGGAAATACAAAAGAAATTAATTTTTAATGAGTGTGTTTATATCTGATAAAGACACTGCTAAATTTTACATCCGATTTTCTAGGCCAAAATAACGCAAAATTTAAATTTTAGTGTAACAATGGATAGATGTACGGTTAAGTTTTTTAAGCCGTTCAATAAATTCGCAATTCGTGTTTTATCAAGTCCTAAAACACTCGGCTGCGCCTCGTGTTTTAAACTTGATTAACACACTCCTGCTCATTTATTAAACATTACGTAAACACACTCTCTCGTTGATAGATAGAGCTTTCTGAAGTCGAAATTTCCAAGCGGTTGCTAGATGGAAAAAAATGCACATGCTCGAATGGAAATAGAACATTGTTGTTTTTGCGTTTTTATTTTATTGTGACGTAAATTTTGAGTATATGTTGGCCCTGTTTTCACGCTATTGCATTATTCGTCCGTGAAGTACGATAATGGATTTCACATTTTACGATTATAACTTAACTCAGATATTCATCTCACGCCTTAAAAACACTTTTAAAAGCCAATGGTTTATAATCTTTCAGTTTGTTGATCACGATCAGTAATTAATCTTGAATCAAACTTTGTTCATACGAGATTAGGAGGGGTAATATTATAAAAAAAAATAGAGACATTTTTCAGTATCAATATCATGATAGCTGATCTAGTTTACTAACACTGAAATTTGACAGCAAAATATCCTTCCCCAACCCTTTCACGCGCATACCTCTCTCATCTTCAGATTTATTGCGGGAGGTTGTCGTACGCATTGCAGACCTATGAGAGACAAAACTACTCAACGCCCACTGCTGACCGAACAATCTTGTCCTTGGGGAAAAAATAGCAGAATCACAGTATTGGAACATTTCAAACCCTAAGATATTCGTGATGAGAGCGGGAGGTCTAAACGTTTAAGGATCGACGTTATAAAAAGTTGCCAGACGAACTGTAGGGTGTGTTCTAAAGCGAATATGTGGCATTACTCAATTGAACAATGTTGATGGCCAAAATTATCGAGTGGTTTCCTTTTCAGCACATTTCTGGATCTCGTTACGTGCAACATATTCTATTTTAAATTTCACAGGATTAATCTTGAAGTTTCGCCGGAATCCACTCAACATTTGCCGGGCTCTTATGTTTTAGAGCTGACCTATATTGGCCTTTACATTTTACGCTCTAAGTGAGAAGTGTATGAGCACAAAATATTTGATTCTGCGTTAGGGTACCATCGTTTTGAAGATTAAGCTCAGTTTGAAAGCACATGGCAAAGAAACGGGAATAAGGGGGACACCATAATAGCAGTCAACTCGAAAGCTTGGCTACTTTAGCTGATTCCCTGTAAATACATGCTGCTGTTAGCTGCCTCTATTATCCTTCTTTCTTTCTTTCTTTCTTTTCTTTTCAATTCTTCTTTTGTTATAAATATCTGAACAGTGTAAATCCAATAAAACACTAAAAAGGACCAGTTCAGCTTGACAAATCAGCAAACTATTGTATTTTCGCGTGACCTAGCACAGGCTGTTCAGTTGTTTACGAGTATTCAATTAAGCTATTGGCAGACTATATACGATGATTTATGTAAGGTTCAACTCTCCAATATTTCAAGGTGAAAACACAGGCTAGTGTCGGCCATACGCCGCAAAAAAGACGGCCATTCCGGCAAAATAGAAGCTATTTCAGTTCACTATTGTCAATAATATTGAGTATTATCATAACTCGGTCAACCGCAAGTGAGGCCTCGTTGACAAGGCCATCATCTGATTTGTTTTGTTACAATTGCGCTGTTGAAGCACGTTTTTCAATTTAGAAGTCATTGTCCGCACTGTTCTGAAAATATTGACCACCATTAATTGTGACAATGGCTTCCGCGTCACCAGTTTTTGAAAGACTAGTTTTTAAAGGAGGGCTCGGAAGTGTGCGAGTGGGGAGCACCACATGTTTTTTGATGAACCCAAACGAAACCTCAGGTTGCTAGAATCTGGGCAGGCATTTCAAGTGTTTAGGGGGGTGGGCGGGGGAGGGAGAATGGTGTTACTTTTCTCTGCAGAGTAGACACACAAATTGGGTAGATAGACAACATTCATTTGGGTAAAGATTAGGTTTTAAGGCCACTATAACCAATTTGTAAGAGGGTATTGATTTTGCTTTTGCTGTTATTCGCAGTTTTATATAGGACTCAACATCACTCAAATATTTAACATTTAGCCCACGACGAATTGGGATATTCACGGTTAAAGATAAACATATACCGTAAGGTGAACTTCTACACTTCCTGCTGCAATGTTCAGCAGTATTTTCTCGATTTGACGCCGGACCACGATTAAACGCCGGCCTCGCATAAACGCCGAGTGAAAACTAGTTATTTTGAAATAAACGCCGGGGACATTTGATCTAGCCTGCGTCACAGACGTAACAAAACCCCGGTTAGTAACGTCTGCGAAGCAGCGCCAAATTCCTTGTTCTGTACCAGAATTTGAGTACGCGTTATGATTGGCTCGTTAACAAAAGCCTTTTGTGGTTTTGTTACGTCTGCGACGCAGGCTAGTTTGATCGAGACCCCGGCGTTTTCATTCATTTCGTTGTTTATTGTTTTCCGGCGTTTGATCCAGAAAACGCGTTGTACAGGCAGTCGAACTAGCATAACAAGTAAATGGTATGTTCTAAGTGCCACAACATACTAGTACTGTACTGCTACTTTAGCATATTTAGATCCAGATATGTTTGTCGAAATTTAAGAACTTAACGAAATTGTTGTTTACGAAGATTAGCCAGTTTAAACATGCATTCCTATAGTATTGCGGACGTAACGCAAGAAGGACTTTGGTGAAGATGCCTATTATGAACTCAAAACCTCTTTTAGTCGTACCCATCTACTTGCCATGTTTTGGTAATGCGTTACTTAATATGTTCTGTTTGGTTTGGTAATAATCATTTTCGGTGACTTTCGAAGCCGGAATAATCGTTCCGCCCTGAGAAATGCCTCTGGATCTCGGAGAATAGATACTAATAAATCCATTTAAAAAGTACAGAACATTGCACCTTGCTAATAAACGCCGGACCACGATTAAACGCCGGCTTCAAACAAACGCCTCGGGCGTTAAATTGAGAAAATACGGTAAATTGGACAGTAGATAGATGGTATATAACCTGTGTGCAGTCCTATGCATCAGCAGAGTCTTACAGCTACGTTTTTTATACATTAAATATCACGAGCGTGTACCAATCGTAACACAGCTATACTATATTACTGAGTTTATAAATTGATTCGTGCCGGATATTCTGCGCTTCTAGGACACAAGAACACAATCATGTTATTATGGCTTTAATGCGCGACAGACGGAACAAATCACCATATTGGTGGCCTGGGTCAAATTAGCCTGCGCGCAGGTTCTCGAGTTGGGGTTTTGTGTTGGCTTTATTCGAATACATCATTTTGCTAATGATGAGTTGATGGTGAATTGTGGGTAGATCCAGTCCTTTGCGGGGGCAAACGGCCATTTTAGGACGTAATTTGAAATTGTAATTTTGACCGTTTGCCCCTACAAAGGACTGGATCTACCCACAATTCACCAGGAACTGATCATTAGCAAATTGGTGTATTGAGCGAGCAGTTACAACCCGCTTGTACTACGTGAAAAAAGTTGACTTTGCGAGACACCAACATGACCGAGACTCGATAAAGTAGGGCTGCAACCATGGACAGCTGTTTCGTCCTTATTGGGACTCATCGGCATGGTGTAGCAGATTTAAAAGACGCCAGCTCAATGCGAGCGCCAATAAATTGCACAATGAACCCGTTCACGATATCAAGTTCCGTACCTTGGACTCACTTGCCATCCGATCCACGCGTTGCCACACCACGTAGCCCGGATAGCAAGGAATCCAAGTGTCACGATGGCGTCTCGCAAAGAAAAATGTAGATTGGCCAATACCAATCTTAACATTAAAACACATGGACAAAACCATGCTAAAAATTACACAGCATATCGGATCTATAAAGACCTACGGTCCAAAAAATACAGTGAAGTGAAATTAATAAGCAAAGGACCGCCAACGATAATGCTGTAAAACGTAGGATCTACAAGAGATCTAATCGAGTCTCGGTCATGTTGGTGTCTCGCAAAGTCAACTTTTTTCACGTAGTATCAGCCTTGCTTGTTACATGTATATTCGATTTATTTTTTGGCTGATTAGATCTCTTGTAGATCCTACGTTTTACAGCATTATCGTTGGCGGTCCTTTGCTTATTAATTTCACAACCCGCTTGCCGCTCACATCCCAAACGGATAGGGTCAAATAGGTAATAGTCCAATCACCCTGATGGCTTTTTCTCTTTTCTGGTAGAGTTTTAGCTTATTCTCGGCTACCATCTTGACCACGCCAGGTCAGCTACAGACTGGCGCCCGTTAGAGCTTTCAGTTACGCCATCAATTTGTTGCTTATGTGGGGGGTACCGGCACGTGAATTTGAGTGAAATTTTAAGGAGTTCTAAAGAAGGGATTGAAATGTACGAAAAAATGTTTTCTTTGAAACACCACCAGACAGTTGACACCCCAAAAGGGCACTCCAAGTTGGTGGGAACTGTTTTGGCGTCCATCTACTAATTTTGAACTTCAAATTCCGATTTTAAACTTTCATCGAATCTTCAATAATTCCTATTTCCCAAAATTTAACTAATCCTTTGAGAAAAATTATCTCTTCCCAAATATACCCATAAATCACCAGAAAACGAATCCAATAAAGTAAAGTAAAGTAAAATTCACAAATCATCCCACAACATAGCTCGTGAAATGAGCATAGGGTTTTTTGATTGCTTGAAACGCGAACGATTTATTAACGTTAAATCTATTCTTTCTACATAAGGAGAAAGACTCAGTTAAAACTGAGAGTATTTCACGGAGATGTGAAAAAAGGCAAAAGTACTCAATTATACACACAGCTTACCGGGTATATATACATATATATAAAAAAAGACAAACATGTGATTTTCCTCGCTGCAATACTGGTCAGGCGACTGGACTTAAAGGAGCATGTCACCAGGATTTTTGCTGTTTTTAGTTCAATTCTGCCAAAATTACTGCCTTTTACCTGTTATCGTGCAAAAAATGCTCCTACAGAATCAGCAAGATGAATTCCAATGAAATTTTAGCAGGAAGAGCTAACCATAATACTTTTTTCGTGATTTTTCAATGCATAGCTTGAAATTTTGAAAAAACTGGCAACTTTTTTCAAATTTCAATCCATTTCCATCCTCATCATCTTAGATGGAATACAGAAGTTTATATGTCAATGCAGTACTACAGTCTTTGGCAACAAAACTAGACCATTATTTTAAGGTTTCCACTGATGCATTGGCAGTTTTAAGCTGTTTAAAGTTATGGTACAATAGCGTGACACTGCCCCTTTAAGCTCAGGTCCGGCTGTGATAGAAATTGCAAAGTGATCATAGAAATGAATAATTTTAGTCAGACGCTGTTTGGTTCCACTGACTTGTTTTACTCATCTTAGGAGATCTGTCTGGTTGGGATCCTTGTTTATTTCTTTTCATTTTTTTAACTTGCCATTTATTTTTTCTTTTTAGGAGAGACAGAGTAAAGGAGAAAGCGATTTCCCTGTAGGCGTAGTAAGAGGATTGTGCGGATGATATGCGTAACAAGCTCGTCTGTTCCTTAATTTACCGCTGGCCCTGACTGTATGAGGAATTCCGGCCAATAATGTTCCAATTAACCAAGATTTGGATGGCAGGGTGTGCTTGCCACAACTATTCCCCTAATCAGTATAGAAAAACAAATTTCTACAGTTCCTAACAACAGTGTTTGTTTTTCCCTGACGCTGAAAGGGGCATCGAAAGGAAAATTTGAGCAAAATACT
>JAEMWC010000231.1:167500-212500 GCA_016490735.1 Pachyseris speciosa | reverse complement strand
TAAAGACAGTAAAATACGCTTCACTGCAAAGAGGAGTATGAGAAGAAGATGTGAAGCTCGTAAGTTTTCACTAGGCCGCACTAGTTATCAGGCGACCACAACTCCGGCTGAACGACCACAAACCCGGACTGAATGAGGTCCGAAGATAATAATTATAAACGCACCGGCATTTTTTTCCTTTAAATTCATTTTCTGCGCGTAAACAAAAGGCCCCGCGAACAAATTTTTTGTACGAAACCGGCGAACAGTTTTAGAGCAAAGAAACTTGTTGTGCATACAAACGTGCTAGATAAAACTGAAAGCTTCGCTAGTTGTCAATTTTTTATTAATTTCATTGTCAAGTTATCTTAATCGAGAGCTGTTTTCAGTGTTTTGCTAGCTTCTAAACAAGCAATATTTATAATATTCACGAGGAAAAAAGAAGCTCGAAACCTTTTCAGACACCAGGCTTAATCAGTGCTAGCACTGAACGATTCTAAACGCCTTCCAATGTTTGTTACGGGCTGATCATCTCATGTTGTAGTTTGTTATACGGGCTGATCATCGCATGTTGTAGTGCGCGTTGAATAACACAAAAACAGGATTCATAACGTGGTTTTTCTGATCTAGATTTCTATTTGGTTTAGCTCGAATGACTTACCTGACTAAGGATTTCAAAACAATTTCGTTTCTCGATCGACAATCGTTGAGCCTGTACGCGTTTGCGTTTCCAGTGTTACTGAAGACAAACTACTTCTTCCGCAGAGTTCTGTCAGACGCTAACAACTCAAGGAAAAAATACAAATGCCTTGATATACTTTCCGATTACGCGAGCCAGGTGTAATGGTAATGGTAATGGTAATGGTAGGTGTCAACATTTTACGATAATAATTTGAGGAATACAGCCCCAAGTCAAATTAAAGTACATTCATTCTCTGAGACACCGTATTTCCTCAAATACTAGCCGTGGGCGATTATTCAATTTTTCGAACCAAAACTGAGATGGCGATTATTGGAGGGAGGGCGATTAAATCGACGGGGTGGAGAGACTGATGATTATATTTCAATTGTCTCTCACAGGACGCATGCCCTAAATATTGGGAATATTGTTTTTTATTATCCCATTTAATCATAAAATGATCACATCAAATAAACTGAACATGAAAGTCAGAGGCGGGAGTAACTTCAATTGTACTTATCAGACTATAAAGAAGGCAGATGAGCGATTCCCATAAAACTTCCGTTGACAGTTCTTAAAATTCAGGCCTAAATATAGTGAAGTGCATAGGTTTCAACTGACATACGTCGATTTCAACCGTAGGTTTCGTAGTACTAAGACGGGATCAGTCTTAGGTTTCGTTGTACGAAAACTAAGATAGGATATCAGGTTTGTAGTGCCAAAACTAAGATGGGTCTTAGGTAAAATAACTGAACTAACGTACCGGCCGAGAAAATTTCACGGAAAGGTGAACACTACCTAACAAACGGCCAAAGCACACAATTACACGCAAAGCTTACTGGTATAATAACCGCTGTTAGTTCTCTCCGGCTGTGAAAGAAATTGCAAGTTAACTCAAGTGATCACGTACGGCCGGACTCTTTGCGTGCCAAAGTTTTTGTTTCACTTGTAACTTATTCTTAGGTTACATCTGTTTAATTATCTATATTGTTCCTTTTAGTCTCTATCTATAGAGCTCAGTACACTATTTTTGACTCATCCCAAAATTGACGTCGTCGTTTCCATTTTTAAATCTTGAAATGTTTTCGCAATTTGTTTTAATGGTCATCATAGAAATGAATAATTTTCAGCCGCATTTTTGGCTCTACTTGATTCACAGTTTTTTCTCCGCAAAATTCATTATAGGAGATCTGTCTGGTTTTCGATCCTAAAGTCTTTCTGCTTTGCCGTTGCATTGTGTGTTTGTTTGTTTTTCCTAGATTCCTTTTTGCTACGTTTTAGGAGAGAAAGAGTAAAGGAGAAAGGTGTGTCGGTCGTACGGTAAGTGGATTTTTGTTCGGATGTGCGCAACCAGCTCATCTGTGGCTGCAGCGCTGGGCCTGACTGTTTGATCGCGTCAGTCCAATGTTCTAATTAACCAAGATATGGATGGCAGGGTGTGCTTTCCACAAGTATTCCCCTAATTTTATAGAATGACAGATTTCTAATTCCTAATAACAGTGTTCGTTTTTCCCAACGGTCATCTAACACCCAAAGGAAAATTGTAGCAAACTACCCGTGTTTTTTTAAAATCTTGTTTCCTTTTATGACTTATAAGACCGATTTGGATATGTTTTTTTTTTTCAACTGGTCTGTTCGGATCAGTTAGTTGAAAGTGGCAAAGATTTTAGTGAATGGAACGGACGCTAGCTGGCCTTCGCTTAGCGGTGAAAGTTTGAGGCAGGAAGTGACCTCCGAAAAAAAAAATGAAAAAAAATTCCTGCTCATTTTCATCGCTATTTAACCCGAATTTCGGAGATGAAATCTTTCGGCCTTTCGACTAAAGATGTCATTTAAACTAATTTTACCGGGGTGATTTGAATCATGAAAGGATGTTTTTTTATTTCTCTTTTTTTAGGAGGAGGGAGGAAGTTTAAATTACAAGGGAAGAACACCACCGATTTCAAAGAAAAATCATTCTTGAGATCGGCGGATGTTGCCAATCGTCGACTTATGAACTATTCATTAATTTTTCCCTGTTTCCCTCATTTTAACTCCACATTGATGAAGTACCACCACGGAGCAACTGCAATAAGCGTGAAGGATCGAGTTAGATCCTAAACTCATCTAGCAACCCTTGTTGTCAGTACTACATAGTTTGTAGCTTTAAATTATTCAGAGTACCTGATAGCGACTGCCGTTCCTTTTTTTACTTTTTCCCTTTCAGTTTAGCTTCCTTTCCACTGAGGGGCTTCAGTCCTTTGTAAATCAGTCCACCTTTGTACTAACAATTCGCTTAAGGTCACTGAGCCTCACCCCTTTTGTCAACAAGGAATTGAACAAAGGATGTATGACTAACGTGGTGTATGTGCAGCGGTTTCAATCTGCTGCGATGATTGCTGCGAGATCACCAGGATTTGCTCACAAGGGTTAGAGGTAAGTTAGCTCATCTGGGTGAGTAGCAAACCCGTTACGGCTCATTTTGCTTTGGCACAAAGTTACGAAAGAGGAAATCAATGCATGAGTGGACGAGTTAAAGAGTGAGGGAATGAATAGAAGTATTTTCATCAGTATTTTCATCAGCTGAAAGCTACTCCTCAGCTTTACAGAAGAAAAAGTTGTGTTATACATGTGCAAGGAATGAAAGGTGACCTTACGATTTCTAGTTCGGATGCATCAGTGCTCTACCATTGAGCTACAGCAGACTTGTGGGAGCTTAGGCCATTAAGGTCGGTCTACGAAATGAAAGCAAGGTTGCTGATATGCTTTGCAAACGCAGAGTGGCTGTAAGAAGTCTCTGCCGATGATGTTGTGCGAGATCGACTGCCATATTTTTGCCTCTTTATCCAATTTTCGACAAAATATTTGATTTTTGAAGAGAATCAAGATTAGGTAATGATTTTTCTAGACTCAGTTAATAGCGGTATCTCATTTCATCCTCTCTCCTTTTCTTAGAGCATAGCGCAACCAGCAAGTGAACGGCGTCGACAGTCGATAAACCCTTTACTAGCGCCGCACACTTGCAGAGCATTCACAAAGACGATACAGAGGCCTGACTGAGATTTAGTTGAGAGAGAGAGACCTTCAACAGTCCACTAACAAATTTACCATTAGGTGCTGGAAAAGTTAGAGAGGTAAATACGCTGCAATTGTTGTGCCATTTACCGTTTTACAAACGACGAAAGCCAAAGCAGATACAATATTGTTCGGCACTAGTATTCTCAATTGCCCGATTTATTTAACGACCATTTGTGACGTAGCGAATTTGGTTTTTAAAAGCCCGTTTTGAACTACTTCGTCCGGGCTAATTTGGATACATTTGAACTGAAACGGCGTTTTTTCCCCGAAAACGGATAATATATTGTCTATCTATTCATCATTTGGGTATCGATTTTCGCTGCGTCAGCCGCACTGAAATAGATACTAGGTCATGCGCACATTACGTGAGCTTAAGATAGTATGACCGTTTTCTAAAAATTCCGTTCGATATCATTGTTCGTACTAAAACACCTAACAGGCGTTTCCAACTTTATGCACTCCGGAGAGCGTACGTGCGCGTTTTCAGAAAGTTCCGTTGTGGCCGATAACGCCGTTTCAGCCGGTTTGGTGTGGACGGAATTTAAGGCCAAATAGAAGAAACAAAGTTGCTTTTCTACTTTTCCGCTATCAGTCCATGCTCATCTCACCCACCCACCCAACCCAAGCATGGATGTGAAAGACAGATCAAATCAGAGATAGAGGTAGACCACCACACCGGGAACTACGTCTTCTACTCTTTTCGAACAGTACAGGTACCTGTTTGTAATGACTGAAGCCCATTACTGCCAGTTCTAGCTAGATTTAAGGGATAGCAGCTTCAGTTTTTGACACACAGACTAACCAAAACATTTCAAAGAGTTCAATTTCCAAGTTTATTACAACTGCGCAACAACGATTATTACAAAGGGCGACAGCTTATTTTATTACAAAGTGTGATGGACTGCTATTACTAAGTGCGACAGCTTTGTATTACTCGGCCTTCCCGTGGAACGGCCGAGTCTAAAAATAAGGTCGGTTTCTTCGTCGTCGTCGTCGTCGTCGTCGTCGTCGTCGTCGTGTTTCATCCACAAAGCTCACTTCCTGCATTTATGCGCAAGCGGTAACAAAAATATAACACAACGACTCACAACAAGAATGCTTTATGTGGCAGTATGTTGCACAATAAAAGAAGTAATTATGCAAAAGCTTTGACAGCACAAAAACAGATTGATTTCCATTGAAGGTCCAATACAATTCTTCTCGACAGCTTTGTATTACTCGGCCTTCCCGTGGAACGGCCGAGTCTAAAAATAGGGTCGGTTTCTTCTTCTTCGTCGTCGTCGTCGTGTTTCATCCACAAAGCTCACTTCCTGCATTTATACGCAAGCGGTAACAAAAATATAACACAACGACTCACAACAAGAATGCTTTGAATGCTTTGACAGCACAAAAACAGATTGATTTTCATTGAAGGTCCAATACAATTCTTCTCGAGTACTTTAGCAGGGGTCTTAATTCACTCAGCAGTGGCAGATTTATGTCACGTGCCAGGCAACCTGAGTGATCAGATTTCATTCCATCACTTTTGATACCACAACATTCGGCGGGTTTCGAGTCCTTTTATTTTGTCAGCGTGGAAGAAGACATTGTTTACCTCTTTCGGCTACAATTTTAACACTGTATCTAACAGTGCTTATTCTAAGCTAAACAAAAACGTAGTTTTTGTGCTCATTTCATATTCTTCTGTTGAACGTCCAGCAACAATTTGAATTTGCAAATTCAATGTTTATCTAATATTTGACTTCCGTGTAGTGACGGCGAGCTCTGAAAAAAAGATATCTTTTGTTTTGTTCGGCACAATTCGCTGATTGAAACGATACAATACTCTGACTCTCTTCTTTATAGACAAGATTCTTCTTTAAAGTTTCTATGATGTGCCGATCACATTTTTCTGCAAGGAGAAGTTTTGTATTTTTAGCGCGCGCCGGTGAGAGTCCATTGTAAAGTGTTTTGTTTTCTGTGGCGTGACGGCAAGCACTGAAAAAAAAAATTAATATTGAGGGGATTTGGGCGACATGTTATAGACTTGAAATAGCGTCCGAGATTGGTGAACAAACACAGGCGGACGAAACACAAGACGATCGACGGCTCGTTATGCTAACTTTGTCATATTACAACCGTGTCGGTGAATCAATAAAGTAACAAACTGCAATTTCCAATTGCCTCTTGGAAAGCCGAGTGAAGGCAAATATGACCCCTAGTTACATAGTGCGACAAGTGTTATTATTACAAAGAGTGACAGGTACCGTAAAAGCTCTATTAAGCCCCCCTCTCTTTTACCCACTCCCCTCCAATAGGCCCCCCGTTTGGGAGTCGGTTTTTGTAATAAGCTCCCCTTCTCTAATAAGCCCCCCCCTCCTTTTGGGACACGAGATTTTGTAATTATGCCCTCCTATTCCCTCTTACGAAATACACTTTATGCGGCCCAGTTGGTTTGCTTTTAAACAAATAGACAATAAAACACATGAATACTGTTTCCTGCTTGGTATTAAATAATAAAGGTTTACTGTAATTGTTTGAGATTTGTACAGAAACTATTTAACACGAAAACGGCGTGTTCAAAGATTTGAAATAAGCCCCCCCCCCTCTCTATTAAGCCCCCCTCTCCAATAAGCCCACCGTGCTTTAGTGCTTTAGTCTGCATTACTTCGCTCTTTGATTGGTTGGAAAACCAACTCCACTTTCTCAGCCAATGAGTATCCAAACCAGAACCATCCATGACCTGCTCGCATGCATTTACCCGCGCTTTGCGCCGGCTACATCGAATTCCTTCGAAATCTGATTGGTTCATTACATTGTTTTTGGTTTTACGACATTCAATTAAAAACGGCTCTTTATCAATGACTTCGTTGTTTATTTTCCAGCAAACGTCTCCTAGCTGAAGCGCAATGTCTTCTGGCACCAGCAACAAGACCCTTAACACCACGGATGAGATTGCTCTTCTCCCAGCATCACATTGTATTCCATGGATTGTTCTGCTACTCACTGAATGCCTGGTCATAGTGCTGCTGAATGCCATTACCATTATCGTATTTTTAAAGCAGCGTCGGCTATGGCGTCGACGTCGTCGCTTGTACTTGATCATCCATCTGACGCTTGTCGACCTCTTAGTTGGAGCAATTTCAGGGCCTCTACAAATAGAGCAAATAGGCCCTTATTGTGGTGTATGGCGATACAATGTCAAGTTCACTTGGGGTTTCCACATTAAATTTGCATTTCTCCATTTATTTTCGTTTACTTCCCTAACCAACCTAGTTGCAATTTCCTTAGAGCGAGTGCACGCTACATTTTGTCCCTTCGGACATTCTTTCGTGACGACGAGGTTTTATCGTGTTGCAATACCCGTTATCTGGTTTGCAACTTTATTCAGAGAATCTGTGCAAATTTTTTCCCCCAACGAAATTAAAATGTTCAATTCTCATTCAAGATGGCAGAATTTCACACTTTATATACTGTACTATTGTGTTTCTATTTTTGTTATTTGCTGCTCTTACTGTTCCATTTTTCTAAGAAATCGATTCATCCCTTTTCGAAATTCAGCAAGCAGCGGAAGGTTAATAAAGGAAAGACGACTAACCTCTGCCTTGTTTACTGTCACGGTTGCATCGCTGCTGAGTCTGCTGCCTGCGATCATTTTCCTCGGTGTAGAAGTTTTCTGTTACAAGTCAATGGAAAACCTTTCCTTGAGTTCATACTTTCACATAAGAATGGCTGTGCTAATGTTATTCTTAGCTAACTCGTTGGCCAATCCAATCATATACTCCATGCGAATGCGAGGATTTCTCGCGGGTGTAGCAGATTTGTTGTGGAAGGCTTCCAAGCCACCCTAAATGGGTCGACTTGCTACGTACTTCGCTAACTTTTGTCACTTGCCCGGTTTTAATTTCATTATCTTTATAAGTTTCTATTACTAAGCAAAAAGCAAGAAAGTGAGACGGATTACGTGTTGAGTAAGCTATGGAAACTAGTCTCAAGACAACGTTGTGAGTAAAATGGAGATTGAAATTTTGGTTAAAATGATCAGTGTACTTACCTAGTTGTGAGAAACAATAAACGAGCTGTCGAAAATAATGCATGCTGTTGTCGCGTTTTTGAAATTTATGGATTGTAACCACTCCTTCTGTTCTAAGTCAGTTTTGGTCCAGGGCAGGGAGGATTTTTTAGTCCAGGGTGCTTCAATAAGTGTCCTCTTCCGCTTATGCAGGTTATCGATTAACTCGGTGGCGAAATCGTTGAGATAATCGTCAGCTTATGGGAAGTGTCTGCAAGCGTAGGTTAGACGGTATTACACGTTTTTGAAAACACTAGTTGTTTTCTTCTACAATATGTAGCGCTTTCTTCTTGAAATTAAACGAAATACGCAGATGGCTTGCTCAAAATGGTGATTTGAGATGGTTTGCTCAAAATGTGAACAATTGCCAACTGACCCCACCACAGTTGGCCAGTTGCAGCTCAGGTTGCTCTGTCGCCATACCTCCAGTAGCTTAAACTTTGATACCCTTTCCAAACATGCGACATTTATTCGGTTCTGACAAAACGAGATCCACATATGCTTGGTTTTCTTTGGGTTCAATATCATATTATTTTTGGCTGCCCAGCTTATAATTTTTGGTTCCCATCCCTAGGCGTTCTCGGCTCGGTCAAACCCAACTGTAAGCGGTGACGTCATCGAGTAATGCCATAATAAAGCCTGGTTTCCAGCCACTAGTGCGCGCGCGTCACACTTTATACGCGCGAGATTTGAATAACGGGAAAAACAAAAACAAATATGGCGGCGCGAGGCTTTCCTCGAGCAAGGCTACGTTTGTCCTGTTCAAAAGAAATTAGCCTTTATCTGAGGCCGTATGTACTCGATCGACTTAAGTTTATTCAATTTACATAGGAAAATTTGTTTCTGGAGATTGATATAATGCATATCAAAGTTCCAAATAGATAATTCCCACCTCTACTGCGATCGATCATGTCGGGAACCGGGAGGATAAGAAGCTGGAAAGTAATTGTAAAACTGCAAAATTGGGATAGCACTTCAATTTTACTTACAGGTAATACATCTCAACATTCTATTATTTCTCTGCCTCACCACCTCTGCTGTTTGCCGCGAATCATATCTGCATTTGTGTCAGAACTGCGTGCAGTTGACATGTGTTCTCAGGTGTTCTGCGAGCAATTTAGTCAATTCCACGCTTTTGTTTGGTGTTATTTAACATAAACATGCTTATTCATGCCACAAGTTGTGGAGAAATTGTTTTAAGTGAGCCTAAACGCTTGGCCAAACAGTAAAAACAACAAGTGTGGACTATTAAACTCCACCGTACTGAAATCAACTCAGCACGTGGACTGCAAACAAGGCTACGGTAGGTGCCCGCGCGTGTACGCGTAATGGTTAGCGGCAGTCAGCAAAGCACATGAGCAAATATCGATCTTTTAGAATATCCAGATTTTGAAAATGCGCGAAAACGCGCGTGGAAATTGCTCAACTCACGAAGGTTTTTTGCAAGAAAGTGAGCCCGGTGACCCCCTCTTTTTATTGTTTAAACATTTTTGTCTTGTAAAGAGGAAACGTCACACAAAATTCAAGAAAATTCTATCAGAGAAATTTTACACTACTCATAAATTGCCTTTTCTCGCGTTTATAAAAAAATCCGCTTGACAGAAAATTTTTAAAAACATTTTGCACTTTCCTTTTCAAATGGCAAAAGTAATCACGTGAAAAAAATAGGGGGTCACCAGAGTAGTTTTCAAATTATAATGCCAGAAGCTTAAATGCAGCTCTGAATAACCCTCAAGTGCCGTTGCCATAGTAACAGCTGATGACGTAATAATAGTCATTTTCGGTCAACGACTAAATGTATGATTTAATCTTGCAAAAGTTTCCTGACGGACTCAGTTTACCTTTGTGTTCTTTTCTCTCAAAGTTTACGTCGTGAAAAAGCTAAAAACTGGTATCAGCCACATTTAAGCCTGGTTTCCATATGATCTTAATGGTCTGCGATCGGAGATCGGTCTGCGACACGTTGCAGACATGGAAACATGTGTCCCCGGCGTCTGCGGCGATCTGCGACACACGATCGGGGTGATCGGGAAAGTAGAACTAGATTCTACTTTCCCAATCACCCGACCGTGTGTCGCAGACCGCCGCAGACACGGTCCGCGCCGGGGACACGATCGGCGATCGGTCTGCGACACGTTAAGATCATATGGAAACATGTGTCCCCGGCGTCTGCGACACACGGTCGAGGTGATCGGGAAAGTAGAATCTAGTTCTACTTTCCCGATCAGCGATCGCAGACCGCCGCAAACGCCGGGGACACATGTTTCCATGATCTTAACGTGTCGCAGACCGATCGCCGATCATGGCGCCGATCGTGTCGCAAACCGATCGCAGACCATTAAAGATCATATGGAAACCAGGCACTGAAATATGCACGAGATCGTACGTTAAATAACGGCATAATATACCTTTGAGGTTTCTGCACAAAGGATGGGTGTCCACATCGCACTTGTCTGAATCTACAGAATCTATGCTCACGATAAAAAATGTGCGGCAAAGTACATGTAACTTTAATATGAACACGACTGAACTTTGAACGGAAAAGCAACGCAAATTAACGGACTAAAAAGAAGGTTATTTCATAAAGTTAGAACTTACCGTCGTTTGTGGACACTTCCATTGTACGGATTTGTCGCATCGGCGGTAAGCTTTCACATGATACGGCGTGGAAACTAAACTAGTAAATTCCAACCAGGATTTTTTTAGCGCTAAAATCAGTGGTATTTTGGCAATATTTGCTAGGCGGTCTCTAGCCTGCGAAGCAGTCTATTCCTTGCCAAACGCTGCGCGGGGAGATTGAGCAAGCAAGCGGGCGAACGAGCGTGACACTGCGGTGAGCAAAAAAATTGGGAAAAAGCGGGGAGGGGGTGGGGCGGCGAAGGAATCGCCTGCAGTCAGTCCCACACATTTTACCGAACGCCCAGATAAATGCCGCGCTCCCTTGGGACACCAACTGTCAAATTAGAACCAACCATAATTAACCTCAGGTAAATCTTTTTCACAACCGGCAAGCAAATACTGAGTGAATTTTTTTACGATGGCGAATGAGTATTTCTAGCGACAGCAAATGAGTTTTAGCAATAGTGAATGGCTTTTAGCGGTAGCGAAGGAGTATCAGCGAAAGCGAATGGAATTTAGCGATAGCAAATGAGTTTTTGCAAGCGATAGCGAAGGAGTATTTATTGCGACAGCGAATGTATATGGCGTTGGCAAAGGACACTGAAAGGAGAGCATCTAGCGATAGCGAAGGAGTTTTTAGCGACAACAAATGGATTATTTAGCGGTAGGAAATGATGGCTTTTAGCGATAGTGGTTGTATATTAACGACAACAAAATGGAATTTAGCGAAGCGAGTACCGTTTAGCGACAGCGAATAATGGTGAAATAACCAACACTGAAACTCTTTCTCCAGCGAATTTTCCGCGGACGAGTTAGCAACTGAAATTTCCCCGCTCCTACATCTACAAGGGAAGCTTGTGGCAACGAATTCGCAGTCAAGTCCATGGATTTCGCCTACATTATTTGAACTTTAATCAAGCTCTGAAGATCGCGAGAACACGGACAGATTCTTTAGAAATTTTCTCCTTCACTCTCGCAAGTATCTGATAGATGGCGCTTTAACCAAAGCCAGCTGGTAAAATTGCAGGCCTCAGGCTCCGGTTTCAGCCGAATATGTTTACCATTAAATGGGAAAGATCATTCAACGTTTCCTCGACAGAAAATTTGAAAGATTCCTCAGTTCGTCGTGTTTCTGATGTCGTATGCATGAACTGTCAAATTTCTGATTTACTTCTTGACTGACAGGCTACTAACCAATTAAAATGCATCATTTCTACCCGTTCGTGGGCGAACGGCGTTCGGTAAAATGTGTGGGATTGACTGCAGGCGATTCCTTCTTCCCTCACCCCCTCCCCGCTTTTTTCCATTTTTTTGCTCACCTTAGTGTCACGCTCGTTCGCCCGCTAGCTGGCTCGATCTGCCCGCGCAGTGTTTGGCAAGGAATCGACTGCTTCTCGCCCACTCCTTCCCAGACTTCGGGTGTACAAGGGAGGAAAAAGGGAACGCCTAGGGACTAGGCTGAGTTCCCATAAATTATAACTGGAACAACACTTGCACATTAATTCCACCTGTGCATTGTCAAATACATCACTCCTTTATTGGACTGAACATTCGAAAAGTGACACACAATAAACAATAATTTAAAACCCTCACATCCTATACAAGCATTATCCCATAACCAGGCTCAATTGCATATCAATGAAAACGTAAAGATTGTGGGATGTGGCTGGAGTGACAAGGATACTTCACAAATTAATGTGATCAAGTAAGCTGAAGCCACTCTATAGGCACTAAGGCCACATGGTAGCGGGCATAACCCCTTAAATCTACCAAAGCAAAGATTGAGCCCAAGCATTAGCAGCCATGGACAGCTGTTTCGGCCTTGTTAGGCCTCATCAGCATGGCATAGCTAATGCTCAGTAAAAGGCATAGCTAATGCTCAGTAAAAAAAAAAAGCAGTAAAAACGTAAAGCTTGTGGGATGTGTGACATCCCACAAGCTTTACGTTGTTATTGCTTGTTTTATGGATATGTGGGTACTTGAGCCTGAGCATTAGCTATGCCATGCTGATGAGGCCTAACAAGGCCGGCAGCTGTCCATGGCTGCTAATGCTTGGGCTCAACCTTTGCTTTGGTAGATTTAAGGGGTAATGCCCACTATCTTGTGGCCTTAGTGCCCTTAGAGCCCTTAGAGTGGCTTCAGCTGTGAAGTATCAGTTGCATATCAGCCCAGCAATTACAGCAGGATTACTCTTACAGCTGTAAGATGTGTTAATAGGAAAGCCAAACTGAGCCTGCTTGCGGGTTAAACCGATTGAAGGCACTTGATACCTCGTTCAATCACCGTTAAATATAAAAAATATAAGATTATGCAATTCTTTATAATCCCAGAATATTCATTTGATATTATTTTACAATCTGCAGTCACAGAAGTATTAAAGACTACTGGCTTAAGGGAGCTCCTTCGCAGTCTTTTTGAAAAGCTTTAAGGCTCAATTTTTCAAAAAGGTCATTTCTAGTCCGTTTCAATCTTCTCCATCCTTCACCATCCTCGCCATATTCGCATTTATTGTTGTCTCTTTGGTGCTTATCTTCCCTGACAAATTGTTATTTTGCTGTTTCCTGTTATTTAAATGCATGACCCCAAATATCGCGACCGAACTCCTTTAATCTGTACTGAAAAAAACAAACAAACAATCTATCGTCTACTGAACTTCACTTAACTTTCCACTGAGACCGAGTTCCTACGCAAGCTTTTCCAAGTACTCAGCTTAGACTGTGGATGCTTCTAAAGGAAAGGCAACATGCAAGAGGATGAAAGTGAGATCTCCTAATTGAAGTGTTGAAATTGTTGCAAATCAAGCTGAACTAGTTGATGCTCTCAGTACACGTTCCTTAACAGTTGAGAAGGTGAACCATCGTTTGTGTGCAAAGCAAAATAAGTGAACCAGCCGACAGACGCGCTTTGCACTTGCAGGTCTCAGCTTCTTGAGAATCAAACAATGGAATGATGGAACTTGATGTGTCACATTTTTTGTGTTTGTTTATTTTCCACAATCTGGCAAGTACCTGGAACGAGCTAAATAACCTCCTCTAAAACAAGAATTGATTATCTTACATACAAAAAGTCACTATTGCACTTGATCAGTTTTCTGTACACATGAACCGTTGGCTGACCACACTCTTTGCCCAAAAGAAATACGACTTTGTTCTTGAATTACTCTCCACTCAGTCCTTTTTACACCTGACTAAACCATTCTCTTATAAATTAGTACTAAGCCTTGCAAACTTGTGATGAACTACATCAACACAGGCAATTTAATTGTCTGTGGTGAGAGAAAAATCATTTTAATTAACGTCAACACCTAATTTTTTTGTGATTAAAACAGAACACAACTTCCTTCTGACATCTGTACAGTGATCAACAGTATTGTTATACTGTAATCTTACACTTATCACACCAAAATAATTATAAACATTATTAACTAGATAAACAGGACCAAATTTAACTCATGGGCTCAGCTATTCCAAAGTTGGCTGACACTAACTCAAATTACATGTAATTGGTCACAAAGGTATTCACTACTTGTGCTGCAAGTATTTCTATGGGAGATTCAAGTTACAGTTTCAAGGCAACCAAAGCCAGTGGGGCACAAGGACACTAAATGAATCACTTTGCTAGCTGATGCTTGTTCCACGTTAACTTGACCATGCCATGAACAACTGAGCCCTGACAAATAAATCTTCTTTCTGTAGATTAACTGAAACTTTCAAACTAAATCTAATGCATGCATGTAACTTGAGTTTCCCTCAAAACAAGCATGAAAACATAAAATGGGGAAAAATGTTGAAAATACTTATCATAAACTCTGATATTCATAGTGAAAGGTTCTACCAAATCATCATCACAGTTGTCACAATATTCTATCAAAACTACTACACAGCAACTATCAGACTTGAATTCTAGAATTATACCTTTTCACTTCATTTTAGGGTCAACAACAAATTACACAACAAAAATCACGATTTAACAGTCTCTGCTTTTCTTACGAACAGGTTCTTCAATCTTGTCCTCATCTTCAGCTTTCAGATAAACTCCATCTGCTGCTGAAAACTGTCTGCCTTTCACTTCCTCTTCCAGTCCCTACAAAAAAAGGTTGCTTAGTATAACTAACAGCAAATGAAAAGCACGTAAAAGTGACAGATTCTTCACTTCTTGAAAACAGTTGACTCTCTAAGAAACCTTCTATGTGATCTTCAACATAGAATCCCCTTTAAAACTTTGTTTGGTCAAACACTCCACTCAGATTGTCACAAGTGACATTATATTTTATCCCTAACATAATACCTATGTAACCATGTTTTCTCAACCAATGATTACCAGTAAAAGATTCTGAGAAAGGTTAACTGTACATGCCCATGCAAAGTGGTTGGTTATATCCTACCTCTCCAGCGTATGACAAAAGAGGAGACACCTCACAGACAACAGTTGTGAATCTGAAAGAAAAAAGGGCAAACACGGCATATTGAAAAAACATACACCTGTAGTTGCCATGTAAGAGCCTGGGTATTTCATTGGTGTTCACATAATAAACAGAACATTTAATTTACGACCACTTTCTTCAAGTGTTGAAAAATATTTCACGAGTGAGTGCAGTTGTCAAGATGTTGACAACAATTAAAAAGCTCCAACAGAACTGTAAGAAGAAAAAGCATTGTAAGTGAAAACTACAAAACTTACCCATTCTTGTCGATGAATTTTCCACCAGCCTTGACTACATACTTATAGTGTAAGTTGAACAAATCCCTCTGTGCAGTGTCTGGGCTGTCTTTGGGTGTGCCCTTTGCATTCTTGAGAGGAGAAAATTCATTTCCTCGCACAACTTCCAAAACAGCTAATTTTCTAAAATCAGAATCAAGAACAGCTATCAAAAAGGAATTGACATAACTCAACGAGTAACAAAAGGAGTATTTTTTCTGCATGTCTGACACAGATCTTCATTTTTGTCACTTAAAAACAAGAAAATTAGACCAATAAAACATAAAAACTCCAAAAATCAACTGAACAAAAGATGTAGAGGGGGTAAATGTATATGTTTTACACTACACATGTTGGTATCTTGAGCTGCTTGTTCTACATGTACATGTAGGTTACCTGGGCTGCCAAGGGACAACTGAATCCTAAACTCTACAGTGTGGTATGAAATACAAGCTACTGAGAAGTAAATAATCTTTCTGCAAATAAGAATGCCACAGGTGCTTCTTTCTAAGTTTGGAAAATCATTCTATTTTGTCAGGTTAACTTACTCTGTGAATTCAAACACATCAAAGACAAATTTCTCCAGCTTAATTCCATTTGGTTCCTGGGGCTTAATCCTGAAACATAAATGTGAAGGACAGGTATCAGTTTCTTTAATTTGTTGCTTAAAACATATCTACATTGTGTAGTATACCCCTCTTACAAACATGTAAGGTTCTGAATATGTGAATGATCATCGCAGTTATGAACACTACTTAAGCAGTAGTGAAAACAAAGCCTGAAATAAATTCAGGCTTTTACGGTATAGTAGACTTGCATCCAGTTATGTATTTCCTCCGTAAAATTTCTGCTGTTCAGAACACCTCGTCCTTTCAAATTTCTAATAACTTTCCAAGGAATTGTTATGGATATGTTTTTAAGAACTGCAAACGCAAACACAGAAATAACAAGCATCAAGGTGAATGTGAAGGTACCAGTCAGAAAGAGATATACCTTTTCCCACTGTCATCAATAAAAGGTATCTTCTTAGTAGCAATATGAAACCTCAGTGATTTCTCACACTCTCTGACGAGAAAACAACCAAACACAGAATAATAAGTTTTGTTCTAAAAACTTCCCTAATTGAGAAAAACAAATTCAGTCCCTTTTTCTATTATTGTTCAGACAGGCTAAAAACAACTTGATTTATTTCTGTAGTTTGGATGGAATGAGTTTGGGAAACTGGTAAGGAAACGTTGTAAAGGCTCATAGTGTTGAATCGACTAACATCTTCAACAGAAAAAATAAATAAATAAAATAACCGTGTCTGGGCAATGTTTAGGAGGTGCAAACAAAATTTCAGGTGGGGGATGGGGGATTTGAAACTCAGTTGATTGTTTGGACTTAGAAAGGTTTTGAAGTTCAATTTTCTCAACAGTTCTGTCCATGATTGTAGTGTCAAAAGTAATCAACAATCAAAGTGGCTATTAGCTACTAAACTCAGAAAATGAATCATGGAGCAATGGCAGCATTGGCTTGATTTTAACTTTGCCTAAATTTCATTTAGCCTCATAAAAATGGAAGCCAAGTAAGGGGTGTGGCTTAAACGCGGGTGCAAGCATTTTGACACCTCATTAATATGCACGGATCTCGAGATTTTACACTTAACTGGCATTTTAATGCTGGCTTCAAATTGTTTCTAACATACAATACTTGCAACTAAATACTACTACTACTAATAATAATAATAAAAGCTTATACCGCGCTTATACAAACTGTCCTAAGCGCCTTACAATTCATAAATTTGAAAAAATATAATAAAACATAAATATACATATTAATATACACAGCTATGGCTTAAACAAATACAAAGAATAAAACAAACAAACAAACTAACTAAAGATTATATGCTGACTTGAACAGGTACGTCTTACCCCCCAGTAAGTTTAGATTTAAAAGAATTAATACTATCAGCTGATCTAATATGAAAAGGCAAAGAGTTCCAGAGGATAGGTGCCTGAACTGAATAAGATCTATAGCCATAAGTTTTAAGATTGTAGGGAACAGTCACAAGCCTAAGTTTATCTGAGGATGATCGGAGGGTTCTAGTGGGCCGGTACAGAGTGAGAAGTTTCTTTAAGTATGAGGGAGCCAGGTTATTAAGACACTTAAAAGTAATTAAATTAATCTTAAAAATAATTCTCTGCTCGATCGGTAGCCAGTGAAGTTCTTTTAAAATTGGAGTTGTACTATCATATTTATTTGCTACCATAATTAATCGAGATGCAGCGTTCAACAGATGCTGAAGTTTATCCATCAGATGCTTGGGTAGACCAAATATAAGCGAATTGTAGCTGTCAATCTTTGAAACCACAAATGTATGAATGAGAATCGTGGTGGTGTCTAATGTCAGAACATTCCTAATTTTCGCAATATTCCTCAGATGATACTAGCCAGATTTTACAATGGCATTTATGTGTCGTGACATTGTCATTGAGGAATCAAAGATAACACCAATATTCTTTGCATGAGAGGATGGGAAAATGACATCAGATCCAAGTTGAATGGGATTCAGTTGTAGACGTGGACGAAATCTTGAGTGGAAGTAAAGGAGCTCTGTTTTATCAGTGTTAAATTTCAGCATATTTACAGCCATCCAAGAATGGATGTCAGAAATGCACATTTCAATTCGTCTCGTTGCCGCTGCCATCTCTGTTTCATCCTCAAAGTAGAAGGAGGTATACAGTTGCTGGTCATCTGCATATAGATGGAAGAACAGACCATGCTTGCGGATGATATCTCCGACCGGAGCTGTGTAAAGAACATACAGGAGGGGCCCTAAAACAGACCCCTGGGGTACACCACAAATCAGTTCCTGTACGCTAGATGAAGTTCCTCCGATTCTCACAAACTGCGTGCGGTCCTTCAGATATGAGTTGAACCATGCTAATGCTCAACCCGAGATACCATAGCGGGATTGCAGCCTTTTTAGAAGGATTGAATGGTCCACAGTATCAAAGGCGGCAGACATATCAAGTAATAGAAGAATGACACAGCGGTTGTCGTCAACAGAACAAAGAATATCATTCTGTACATGAACCAGGGCGGTTTCACAGCTGTGATGTTCCTTATATGCTGATTGTAAACACTCTTGGAGACCACTTTCATGTAAATGATCAAGGACGCGCACTGAAGCAACTTTCTCAATCGCTTTCGAAATAAACTCTAAATTCGAAACAGGACGAAAGTTAGGATACAGTTCATGATCCAACAGAGGTTTCTTTAGCAAAGGAGATAAAACAGCTTGTTTCAAGGATGTCGGAACTGTGCTAGATGAGAATGAGAGGTTGATGATTCGTGTGATAACCAGAAGTAGGTCGTCAAAACACCGAATTAGTAAGCTGGCAGGAATTGGATCAAGACAGCAGGATTTCTTAGCACTCTTAAGAATGAGACCACTTAATTCTGTTCGTTAGTAGGAATGAAGCAATCAAGAGCAGTGTTGAACCGAGGGCTGTCCAGCTGTTCGGTGAAGGACAATACAATGTCATCAGTCGAAAAAGTTGGAAGCTCTGTCCGTATTTTAGTGATCTTGTTCACAAAGAAATCCGAAAAGTTATTGCATAGCTCTAGAGAAGACTCACATGATGGATACTGCCTGTCAGTCTTACGGTACAGTAATCGATCGACGGTGTTAAATAAAGCTGGCACTGTGCCATTTGTCACGTTGCATAAACTGACTCCAATCTGAAGAACTCTTCATTCATTTGAAGCCACAGTTTGCCTATTTCAGAGTAGAAATGAAGAAGAATCTTGGTCCTCTCTGCAGTAATGAGCGCATCAAGTTTTTAACGTGTTTCTTGTTTGAAGAAGTCCAGCAAAGCTTGCATGGAACAGCCATTCCTCCTTGTGGGCCTTTGGAATGCTTCCTTTTCCCAGTCACTTTGCAGGAAATTTCACCACCTTTCTCAATAAAATAGGCTGCAATTCTGCTGAATTCCAATGGCAAATGTCCGACAATTTTTTTCTCATCCATTCCAAGTTCTTCAAAAACAGCCACTGCAAACTTGTCATCTTCATTTGACACTTCTCAACCTGCCAATAAGAAATCGCCAATTTCGGGTTTCCAGCTTTGTCCATAAATGTGATATTCCATTACCTCGCCGTCCATTTCGTAAGTGTTCGTAGCTCCATTCATTTCTACTCTGAAATAGGCAAACTGTGGCTTCAAATGAATGAAGAGTTCTTCAGATTGGAGTCAGTTTATGCAACGTGACAAATGGCACGGTACCAGTATCTCGCCTGTTCTTGCCCATCTGTGTAACCATAGAAATGCGCAATGTTTTGTCCAATCAAATGGCATCAAATTTCAAACCCCGTGTTATGTTTACACATGTGCAAAAGATCGGCAAAATCTGAAACATTTCAGACAAATCATGAAATCGAAAGGTTCTTCCAGGATATTCTATACAGCACACTTCAAACTAACTGATGCTAGCCTGCCTTGGAGATGGAACAAAACTTCCCCCTTATGTCGTGTTTAAGCGGAAAACTCTGCCTAAAGATTTAGTGCTGCCATGGGGTATCCATGTTCATGCTCAAGCCAAAGGGTGGATGGACAAATCCCTTGTGAAAGACTGGCTGAATTCGGTTTGGTCAAAATTAAGTGGACTTCTATGAAGAAGAAATCTCCTTGTGTGGGACTCCTTTAGAGATCACTTAAGTGACAATGTTAAGAGTGTTTTGAAAAATTCACGCACAGATGTGGCCGTAATACCAGGCGGAATGACAAGTCTTTTACAACCATTAGATGTCGGTGTCAACAAGCCCTTCAAAGACAACCTACGTAAGACAACACTGGAACAAGTGGATGCTCAATAGAAACCACACATTCACACCAGCAGGCCGCATTTGAAAACCTGACCTCTGCCAGATTTGTCAGTGGATTTTAGACAGCTGGAATTCCATTTCCCCAGATACTATCAAACATTCATTTCTAAAATGCTGCATCACAAACACAATTGATGGAACAGAAGACAACATTCTGTGGGAAGAAATGGACAAGTCTGATCCTTTTGCTGATAATGAGTTAATTGCAGACAACGAAGGTGAACTGTTCTATGCTGGTAGGACGAACTTTCTGTCTTAGATGTAAGCGAATGTGAATACCATGATATTTTTGGTGAAAGTGACATTGATGAAAGCAAATTCAGTGGATTTTAATTTTGAAAGGAACTGTTATTACAAGAGTAAGAAACTTTATAGAGCAGTTTTTACGGCTTTCAATTGCAAAGTTTATTACAGATTTAAATGATCATAGTTCTTGTTTAGATCTTCTGACACAAGCTTGCTGTCTTTGGATCTTTCTCTTTTCCAAAATGCTAACGAAAAGAAGTGCCAATTTATAGTTTGAATATTTTCGCATTCATGTATACAGTTGGAAATAAACTTGACTGTCACGCATCAGCTGTTGTTGATTTCATACGACTTCAAACTTCGCTTGGCTTGTATTTCCAGCTTGATTTGTTCTCATTTATTTTGTTCTAATGCCACCCTGTCCCTTTCCCTTGGTAATGGCTTTTCATTGTGACTTCTGGTGCCCAACCTCTGACTACATTTCACTCATAGTTTTTTTTCCACCAAAACAAATGCAAAGTTTGGGGTGCTGCCTATACGCAAGTGCGGCCTATCTGCAGGTAAATACGGTACACCCAAGCTCAACTTTGGTGACGAGTTTAATGGCTAAGTGCACTGAAGCTTACCTTACAACTTTCTCCAAGAAGTCCATGGTGAAGAAATGATTGCAAATGTTGCCCGCTCGAAAGAGAAGTTTATCATTTGCAAGAGGATCTCTCATCTCAGTGAGTTCCTTGGATATTTCACTGTACTCAACAACCTGTGGCAATATTACCAGAGGCAAAAATCAATATTTCACAAAGTAACTGAAACCTGTGTCATTGAACATTTCAATTACATATAAATTGACGGCATCTCTGAACAGTTTGTATACAGAGTTTTATTGTAAAACATGACAATTTCCTGTACAGATTCTAAGATCTGCAATTGAGCAAAAAAGGATTACTGAGTCCAGAGATGGGTGACGGAAGCATACCCTACATGCAACTGCAATCTTGGACAAAACTGTTGAGAAAATTGAGCTTAGAAGCCTTTGTACATGCAAACAGTGATCAACTGAGTTTCAAAGGCCCCCACCCCCCAATTCAATGTTATCTGTACCTCCTAACCATTTCCCTGACAATGGTGGCTTCCCAACTTCAACATTGAAAAGGGGGAGAGGGGGAAGGGAAGTTACTTTAGGGATATTGTTGACTCACACACATTGGAGAAGGATTTTTGGGCGCTGGAAGGCCTATTTTCTCAAGTAGTTTCGTCCGAGATTGTGGCACCTTTGTTCCACAGTTGCATATCCTATCATCACAAACAGAAGACTATAGGTTGTATTAAACACTAGGTATATTTCTCTATTTCTAGCTGGCACCGGTTAGGCTTGATTTACAGCTTGCATAAACAATATCACAAACATCTGTGTTCGTAACTGTGACTTGTCACAGTTTACATAATATCTGACTTAACTTTGAGGTAAAAACTAATCCGCTAGTACAAAATTGTATGAAATGATCAACTGACATGATGTTAAGATGTTAAGAGTCACTCAGCTGCAATGCAGTTGACTCGTGGAATACAAAATGAGTTCCTCAAATAGTGATTTGCCTGTAATTTATTCAAAAATTGCCGCCTTAATGATTTTTGCAAGACACAAACTCTCATCACTTGAGACAAGACACAATGTTAATACAGTGTAGTTGTAGTATTGCGAGACCAGAACTATCATCATGAGATGAGACTCTTCTCGATAGAAACAAGATGTGACTGATAACTTTTGAGCAGTACATGTATTGTAAGCACTCGTGACAGTTTTTTTAAGAGAACAATAATTTGCTTCTGGTTGCTCGGATTCACTACATGTACTAACAATACTGACATATTCTGGTGGTATTTGAGGGAATGAGTTTGGAAGTCCAAAAGAGTGGCACTGACAGTGTTTAACCTCTTTTACACATTCATCACAAAAAGATGTGCAAACCTGGTATTTTCCTTCACACTTGACGACAACTCCTACTTTTTCCTCAGGAAGGGTTTTCTCAACAACCTTTAACAGAAGGAAACAAAATATTAATGTAATGATTAATGTATGATGTATGATGCTTTAGGCTGATCATATAGAAGAGGTCCCTTAATTGGAACCCTTACAGTTATGTTAAACAGAACAGCAACTTGCAGATCAGCTGCTGCACCTGTATTTTCATTTGGTGCTTTTTGCTACTTGTTGACCACATACTGCAACTCAAATATGTATCTTTAACAGAAGTTAGTTAGTTGAACAGGAGAAGCTGTTTAAAATCAAGACATTTTTATCTGTTATCTGAATGAACTGAAATGATGCCTGAATGATTTATTTTGAAATCCAAACAAAAGAAATAACTATGCATCAAATACTTTTTCTTTTGCATTTTGGCAAAAACCATACTTTTATTCATAAGATAGTCCCCTTTATGCCACAAAATGATTGTGTGCTTCCAAAGGAATAACCCACATGGTAGGCCAAAGTAGAGTGAATTTAGAGAAACCTGGATTTTAAGGTCAAAATGTCACTACCAGTAACTTTAATTCTTTGCACTAAGCCATTATTATCACCACAAGAAATTGGATGCTGGTCATTCCTCAGTTTTAGGTCTTTAAGGGTTTATACCTGTATTACTTAAAATAATACTAACCTTGGCACCACACTCCGCTGATTTGTCAATGCAGAATCCTATAAATACAGGATCAGCCATCTTGACAAGGATATTGTCCACGCAGTAAACATGAATGTACTCTATACCCCGTTTCCTCATCTGAATAACATTCACAGATTCATCTGGACCCAAGGCTTCATACAAACCACCATTTCCTCCAGGGGCTCTGGCAACTTTACCGGGTTGGTCAAGAATTATCTTGCCATCAAATGTGAGACAGGGAAGGGTGTGCTGCTCAAAAAACACAACGTCATCTCTGCGCAGTCCAAAATAATTGTGCAGCTCAAAAAACCTTTTGGTGGCTTCCATTGTGTGCTCACTTGTCATGATGTACCTGAAGTGGGGTACAATCATTTAACAAAAAAACTGCAAGCTAATCACTGTCTTCTTCCCTTGCTAACTTCAAAGTCATAACCATACATAATGTTACACTTAGATTAGCCTCTAGCCAGAAATGATGATACTGGCTTATAAAGGACTAAGCTGTTTCCACCAGAGTAATCCAATCACTTCAGTCTTGAAGCAAAGCCTCAAATACCGGGCCGACTAGACTGGAGTCACAGAAATTCAACCAAAGTGAAGTCTGTGTTTAAGATGGGGCTATCTCCCTTACAGTTATAGTTTTGGTTCTTTAGAAAGTATGTGTCCCTCAATAGTCTGCATTTAAAGCATTTTTATCCCAGAAACAAGCCCAAACATGAAGTACACTAGTGTGAACAATACAGTATAACTATAAAATGACTGACAAAGGTGTGCATTAATGAACCTCTGTGGGGAGGTGTGCACAATGTGTGGAACCATACAATATAGCTGTCCATCTCACTTATGACCAGAAGCTTTGTGTGTTTTTAAATTTGAGAGTAGAGATGTTTTAGTCTTTCAGTACTAAACTGCAAAATGCCAATCTATCAATCAGCCTTAAAATAGGCAGTGTGATAGTAGTTGACTAATTGTTTGGTAGAATACTTGTAAACTGCACATGCATGCACACACATGAATTTCTTCCATTTCACATGGTGAAATCCAGTGAATTTCCAAAGAAAGAATGGGCCAAAACATTCACTGGCCATCACCAGCCAAAAACATTTTATCGAATAGATTTTGCGCATCAGAAATAATTGTATCGATAATTTGGTCATTATTTTTCCACTGCCACTGATGCCAAAATGTTGATCAAACTAGATGACTCTGTCCCTTATCCCATCCCGGCAGACTCAATTTCTTACTCTACATGTCATGCGATAGCCAATGTAGGTCTACAGTATATCATCTCGGATGTCTTGACTTGAAAAAATTTACCCCGAGGAGGAGGAATAGGAAACCTGTACGAAAAAGAAGCAAAATGTAGACAGTGACCTTCAGCTCTTGAAAGGTTACCTACAATAATTAGCATGACGCACCTGGCAGTCACGAGGTTTAGGCCGGAAAAATAATTAATGCCTTCACATGATACATGTACCTACCACAGACGAACGTTTTAATTTAACTGAACTATCAATACTGCTACTTAGAAGAAGATATTTTAACCCTTCCTGCTAATTTTTATAGCACAGGTTAAAGTAAATGGGCTTCTCAATGTGACAGACAAAAAATAGGGTTTAAATTCCTCAAACAGTCATGGTCACTGGGCAACAACAAACGAAAAATACATGTAAGCTTATTATGAGAGCAGCATATACTTAGAATAATTATACGAAGAATAAGATTAAAAGCGATTACACCACTGCTCAAGCTTACCTTTGAAATATAAGGTAAAACTCAAGGTAAAACTAGAAGAAATAAAGTCTTATAAGCTGTAAGCCAAAGCTTTTATGAAAATGGCGGAAACACAAGTTTTAAACAGCCGCGAGATCCAGTTACTTACCACGGAACTGTGGCCTTCTTTCCAGTCTGTTTGTAAGCCAGATCTTGCACCTTTAAGATTCTTTCAGCTTGCAGTTGGTAAAGAGTTTTGCCAGAAGGCAAGCCGACGTCATACATTCCCTTCGGATAACTGACTCCCAAACGTGTTCCCTGACCGCCAGCAAGAAGCAACACTGCAACCTTTCCTTCGCTTATAACTTGTAGGCCTTTCTCTCTCCAAGAATTCACCTTGTTTGCATTTGCGGCTCCAACAACGCTGCCAACGTACTGTTGAGGGACAGGCTGTAATTTCTCATCTTTCGTTTCGTTGGCTTTGGCTTCGCTCGTCGTTTTCTCAAAGTACCGGTTGATTTTGGCGAAGTTGATGCTTCTGAGGTCATGATAGAAAGCCAACTGCTGCTCTTCGCTTAATGAATTCCAGTGCTTGAGCAACTGTTCTTGGTTATTCTCTCTTAAATCCTTTTTTAACTTTTCAACATCCATTGCGGCTTTATCGTTTCGAAGTAAAGAAAAAAATTGTCGCTACAAGACCAGGAACAACCGGCAAATTATATAAATGCAATAACCGGTCTTACCGGATATCACGCGCCGGTACCAAAACACGTGATGTGACGTCATAACATCCGAATACAAAAAAATGAAGAAAACCTTGCAAAATATAGCTTTTTTAAAATAAGTATGCCTTATACATATGCTGACAAGCAAGATAACTTCCATATGTGCTTGTAGGGTATTTTAGTGTTTACCATTGCGTGACGCTCGTCCGACACAAAACCGTGACGTCTTATCTTATTACAGTGACGCTGCAAATTTCACTTTTCAACCAACTGCGATTTTTATGATGAAATTGTTTATTTTGTTTTCTTCGGTTTTCTTCGTTGCCAGAGCGTGGAAATATCTTGTGTTGTTTTCGTGTGAAGGTTTCCGCTGTATATTGCGGAGGAGGTTCAAATCATGTGATTGCACTTGTTTACACCGGGATCGGTAACGCGTGCAATATGTCTCGGCCCGGTTTTCAAACCATAGCAATTTTCTTTCATCACAGTAATTCTAAATTTCCATGTTGGCCAGGTAGCAAACATCTACTGGAGCTGCTAGTAACTGTGGCACCTCAAAAAAGTGAAACGGACGAACTGAAGAACCACATCGATATTGCGGAGATACAGCTCCGCTACATCTGAGAATTTTCCAGACCTCTGTCTTTTAGATTTAATATCTCTGCGATATCAAAAGGACTTTTTGGGAGATTTGTTTTTGAACTGCCAATGGACATCTGGCAGCCTATGTAGCAGTCATATTTTCTTTTCAAGCACGAGGAACGACACGAACGAGAGAGCGCTTCACGGCTGGGAAGCAGGAGCAACTTTAACGCGCTTCGCGCGCACATATTTTTTTGGCGGGTTCTTTCTGACAGGATATTTAAATTTATACTTAAGAAAATAAAAGCCGAGAGGAAAAAAAGCGTATTACTGTTGAATTTATAGTATTGGGCCGTTCAAAAATCATGCCAGAAACAAAGTTCTTTATGCTGGGTGACAAAAACAACTCAAAATACCAAATTGTTTATCAAGAAACACACCTTCCATTACGCCCACGAACCCGCCCACTAAGAAAAATTTCAAGTGGAAACCAAACCGCTGCATTTTTATCATTCTCTAAGGCTGCTCTATGCGTCGAATTTTAGATGGGGTGTCGATATTAAAACACGTTAACTGCTATTGGTCATAAAGTAGTTCTTTCTAAATGCGAGGGGGCTATTAGGGGGCTATGTTACAAGTGTTTGGTAAAATTTAACAAGCCCCAGGATAAGTTTATACCGATGGAAACTCAAAATAACGCTCCAGTTTTGTTCAAAGCTACTCTACCAGGGCAGTGAAATAGAAAATAAGACTCCTTGCCTACGGATGGTCAGGATGGAAACGGACTGCAACCTTAAAAAACTGGGCGAGCCGCTGTTTTTCAAGTTTCAGCTCCCCTGTCCAGTAAGAACCATTATAAATCGATTTATGCATTGGTCTTCTTTAAAAGAAACAACTTTTGGTATTTCTGTTGGAGATCTCAGACCAAACTGAACGTGTATTAATATCTTCTTGGTCTTGACTTAACCCGAATTTTGCCCTAAAGCCCGAAAACAAAATCATGACATAGCCCCTTTAAAACAGATTGAAAGGGACTGAACACACACAAAACCGCCAATAACATGCTAAAAATTGCAATTGTTTTGTTTAATTGAGACTTGTGAGAGAGATTCTACAAACTTGGACTCGACGGGCCCACAACTGGCCATGTCCTCTCTGGTTTCGCCATTCCATGCATGAATCAATAGAGCGTCATAATTCCAACATGGCAAAGCCGTCTAAGGTACTTCAGAAACTTACATTAGCGCTCTTGTATATGACATCCTAGAATCCAAACGTAGACTAAAATACACCTAACTGTTTACAATACTTTAAAACAACGAATATCTGCAAAGTTAAAAAACCAATGGAAAAGGAGAAAAATATATGTCCTGGGGCAGTTTTCTATCCAGTGCTGAAAGCAAATATGCCTAATTTGATTTAGCAATTGCAGAGCTGAATCCGGAGGACAGTAGCTTTTACGTGATTTGCTGTCAATTCTGATCGGTTGACACGGTAAACTCTATATTCATTGGATTACCTGTGGTCAGAAAACTGCTCCCTTACAATGGTCACTGCACTAAAATAATTAACATAATTTATCACTAACTATATATAGGGTTCTTCGTTTTAACTCAACTATAATTTTTGCAACTAAACTTTCGCACATATATTACTAAAAAAACGAACCTGCATTATCAGTTCTATGCATTTGAAAATGATGACATGGAGTCATCGAACGGTCATTCTATATTGCCATCGCGTATATCGATTCTTAATTGATTATCGTAAACCTCAGTTAGAGTACTTAAGTGATGACGTCATAAAAACTAAATTTGTGAAATTATGAGATTTGATCGGATATTCAGAAATAACACGACCAAAAAGACCTACTTGCCAAAAATCAACATTTTCTTACAGTTTGAGAGCGAGATATTAGCACCATTATGCTCTGCTGACTCCATACAAATCCTTCTAAATTTTACTCAGTTCCTAACGTTATGAACCGAGTCAAATTTAGAAAGATTTGTATGGAGTCAGCAGAGCATAACAGTGCTAATATCTCAGATCCAATTTGCCTTTAAATACTGATTTTTGGCAAGTTAGCATTTCATCTTGCTTTTTCTGAAAATCTCAACAAATCCCATAATTTCTAAAATTCTAAGATTTGTGACGTCACACTTTAGTACCCTATTAGGATTATCATTTAGTTAAAAATACCACATATAACGATAACAGAGTATGCGCAATAAAAGCTTTCTAATCAGAGCTGGCTTCCTGGAGGCCAACACAAGTTCTTTTGTTGCAACAGATTGCTTTCCCAACAAAATCTAAGTCGGGGAATTGTCAATGATGAAATCACTTTTTCTGGTACTGTTGCAACGATTTTAATATTCTATTCCCTTAACTGCTAATTTCAGCGTCTCTTCAAACTACTGAGAGTTGATTCGTGCAAAACATGCACAATGAAGACAAGTCTCTGACTATTTTTCCAGTAACCGTAAATGACAGATTTTTAGCCTCAGATGAATGAATGGCCAGACTAATGATCAAGCCTGTGGACTGAAAATGTGACATCCCCCATCAATCCTGGGGGAGGGGGTGGGATGGGCAATGTTCGAATTAACTGATTGACAAACGCACGAACAAGGGATGAAAATTAAAGGGGTTATGCCACGGTTATTTTACTGGTTTGAGGACAAATTGGTCTTAGATCTCAAACAGAAAGACAAAAACTTGTTTTTTTTTTCTAAAGAAGACCAACACATAATCGGCTTATAATGGTTCTTACTAGACAGGAAAGCTGAAACTTGAAAAACAGCGGCCCAATCTTTTTCAAATTGTAATCCGTTTCCATCCTGACCATTGGTAGGCGAGGAGTCTTATTTTTTATTTGACTGCACCAGTAGAGTAGTTTTGAAAAAAACTGGAGCATTATTTTGAGTTTCCATCGGTATAAACATCTCCTATGGCTTGTTCAATTCATACCACAACCTCGTGACATAACCCCTTTAAGTCTGCAGGTGACTGTGAAAAGGCCTGAGTTGGCTTCTTCCGGAAGCAAACTCTGAATTCTCCTCACTATACTTTCCCCTTCCCTCCTCGCAATTTTTTGCTCTCATCCCGGTTTCAGTTGCGGCCAAAAACAATTATAGGACGACAAAAACGCTTCTTACGCAGGCACTAGAGTATGTAAACCGTTGGTCAAAATAATTTCATATAAAATGAGTACACCTACATTTCCTAAATTATTCAGAAACATTGTGTTTCACGAGCACACCAAACAAATAATCCTATAGGTAAATTCCGTATGTTCCATACATACTAACATATTCATCTTTCCCCGAAAATAGTTGTGGTGTTAAAAATTGAAGACGGATATTGAAATATCAAAACGGCTAGGCATCTCGATGTCCAGAAACAAATAATTCAATCAACTTCAATCTCTGCACTATACAACAATCGTCTTTCGTGAATAAGAACAAGAATACCTTGCATGCAAAATTTAGGGGGCACCCAACTAGAAGTTTCGGTTGGATATCTGTTCGGCAAAGGGTAAAGGGTAAAGAGTGCACTCCGATTTTCGTTACTGAAACGTGGCCTAAAATATTCGCAATGGGAAAATCATAGCCCCTGAGGTTTTCGGAAAGGTCATATTCCAAAAACGTCAGCTAGCATTTTCGGAAAGAAGATCGTTCCCTGGAACGTTCGTGGAAAGTTCATTTCAGCTAGCATTTTCTCAAAGGAAGATTTTGTTCCCTAACATTTTCGGGCAATTAATTAAAATTTCTGCTAAGGAATCCCAACAGATCAAATTCTTCTAGCTAACGAAAACATAATTTTAAACAGACTCCAAACACCATAAAGTACTTAAAAATGTCTTAATTTCTACAGCTTTTGGTTGCTCTGGCTCGTTGGGTGCCCCTGAAAATTGGCATAACTCCCCACAAGAGACAATTCAATGCAGAATACTGTCTAACAGTACTTGTACATCAACTATGTGAACAGCATCATCATCGTTTGCTAAAAAGTTTAATTTAGTTCAGTGGATATTGTCTACTCAGCTATCACTGATACAAATAACAAACCACAATTTAAAAAATCAAGTATAAAGGAAATCTACTTTGCTTTTACAGTGAAAAGACATTTCTGAATGTTCTCCCTGCAAACTGCTGGAATTTAGTGGACTGTGCTCTATACAGACATATCACACGCCTGTAAATATCATGCAGTTGAAGAATGAATGACGTTAACACTGTAACCAGAGCAAATGACTATTACCATAGCTGAAGAGTATTCCATAAATGAGGTGTGTATCACTTTTTTTCTTACAGCCAAATCCATTGTATCGCGCTACGTGTTTTGCAAACTTTGAAGGGATTTTGGGTTTTTCTGTCCCGTCAATCATCTGATTGGGGGCTGAGCTATGGAAATAGCCCAATCAGAATGCGTTGCATTGTGATTTGCATAACCTCGCCCCCACTGAGATGATTGGTGGAACAAAAATTTTCACTCTACTTTGGCATACAGACTGATAATGGTGTCAGAAATGAAGTTCTGCACTTATTTTGTGATTTGAAGGCTAGGATATGAAGGATTAGCTTATGACTTTTGCCAAAAACTCTAAAAACAGAAACAAAAGGATCTGATGCATGGTTGATTTCCTTGTTTTGATCTGGTTCAGTTTTAGGCAAAAGTCATACACTAATCTGCTGAATCCAGGCCTTGTAAACTGCAAAATAAGTGCAGAACTTCATTTCTGACACCGTAAGCAGTCTGTATGCCAAAGTAGAGCAAATTTAGAGACATCTGGATTTTAAGGCCAAAAGCGATATACGCCTCTTTTACAGGAAGCCCTTCAATTGAAAGCGTCTTAGCCATCTACAGGTTAAGGTACATTGTACTAACCTAGTAGAGACCAATATCAAACCAATTAATCCTCTAGGCTCATTTGTAAATGCCACAACTTACAAAGATCAATTCTGAATGCTTTGATTGAAGTAAACACAATATAATAATAGCTATCTATGATATTCTCTTTTCCTGTTTAAATTTGCTGATGACTCAACATTAATCACCAGTGATGAACATCTGACATCCCCCCCCCACCCCTCACCACTCAACAATAAATTGTGCTCCAAATCCAGCATATTGCTGAGAAGTAAGTAGCAAATACAATCAAGAGTTTGAGTAGCTATAGCCTATCACACCCCAGTAGCTTAAAGAGCCGATAACTTTTTCAAGTCGATCAGTCCACATCTAGCTGACAAGATGCACACATTAGTTGCAGTACATTTATCCACTGGATAGCAATGTACAGTAGATAAAGTTACCTGCTCTTTGAATAACTGGGGCCAGAAACTTCAAAAAAATACTATCTACTGGTTTCCTATACGAAAATTACTGCATCTGTTTTATGATAACATGGTCAACCTTCCCTGATTTTCTTACAGGGGAGTTCTCCATTTTGCTCCACGTCCTCCTCATCCTCCGCCTTCAGATAAATGATGCCTTTTGCTGAGAACTGTGTGTCCCTCACCACATCCTTTAAACCCTAAAACAGAATCATAGAAAAAGATAATTAATTTTCTATTGCACCTCCAAACACCATGTAATTTATATACAATATGTATTAAAGTCACATTGAAATTTCAATTTTACATCAGTTGGTACTGTATGTAAACTTTTTCTTTACTTAATATTTGCGTCACTTTCCACCTGCCTCAATTAGGCTTCTCTTCTTTTTTCTTGGGGGTGGAAGCTGACAAGAAATTGTCAACATTTTGTTCCTTATAAATAATGTTGTTGTTGGTGGTGAATCATTGTCATTCTTGGCATTTATAATGACAACCGCTTTGGCAAAATATTTCTTGAACCAAATTCAGTTCATCTGAGTAACTGATATACAGAATGTGTTAAGAAGTGAATACAGAAAATATGACAAGAATTATAGAAGAATCGTTGAGGTGTGTCCATAAATTATAACCATGGCAGGTAAGGTAACTTCAGAAAGATAAGCTCACCTCTCCAGCGTATGAAAGAAGAGGGGAAATTTCACAAACAACAGTAGTGGGACTAAAAACAGAAAAGGACAAAAGAAAGTCATATGACAAACAATCTACAGTAGCATATATACTGTACATGTACACATATTCAATATACTGGCAGGGGAAACAAAAACATAACTTGAAACCCTAATTTGCCTGGGCATTTTAACGTCCTTGAATCTATGGGTGATGGCGTGACATGGAGCAAAGTTTCTCCACAAAGGAAACAACATAGATGTGATGGTACACAGACCATTACCTCTCCTGGAACCAATGATCCTCTAAAACTGAAAGTCACCTTATTAACAGTGCATTGCACTAAACACCACACCTCCTAAAAAGTTAGTAACAGCACAGGAAATTTCTAGTCTTTACCACACCTCCATCACCAAGTTTCAAAAGATAAATGCTGACTTGAAAGTCACTTCAGCATACCATCCTTTGGGACTCCCATGGGATGGGATTACTTAAAATATTATCACGGTCTTTTGGAACTTATTCTGTTTTTGGAATGAACTAAATATCGTGGTATTACGTTCATTGAGCTCCCAACAGCAGAATGAACAGAAAATAGTTTACACTTTACTCACAATAATTATGCAGAATATGCACTCTTTTGGGAAGGTTTTGGAGGAGTAGTATAGGGTGGACTGATTCAATACCGGCTTGCCTCGTGCACCACCCACAGACCCTTGTTTTCCCCAAACAAACCCCCCAACACTCACTTCTCCCTGCTGGTCTAAGTGTGTATTGGGGGGGGGGGAGGGTTTGTTTGGGGAAAACAAGGGTCTGTGGGTGGTGCACTCAGCTCACCAGTATTGAATCAGTCCACCCTATACTACTCCGACACACAAACAAAACCCAAAACAAAACCCAAAAGCAAGGAACAAAGCAAAAAACAAAAGGAACCCAAAGTAAGCGGGCGCCCCTTTAGAGGTTGGGCCCAGTGGGGTAGGCCCTCGGAAGAGGATATGGCCATGCACGGTGAAACCCCCCAACCAATGGAAATTGATTGGCAGGAAATTTTTCAGCCACTGATCGACAGACCCCCAACTTATTCAATTTTTTCACATTTGGTGAGAGAGCTTCAGAAAGAAATAGATGACTGGTGTGACCAGAATGAAAATTCTATTCATTACGATAAAATGGTTCGTTTATATTTTATTCTTCAAGACAGTAATTGTTGGGACACAAAATCCCCATGGCTGTATATTGTCACCACATATGACAATGATTTCATTGAGAATTGTTCACTCTTGATTGTGAATATTTATAAAAATCTGTTGCCAATCGTTCAAGGTTATTTGCTCAGGTGGCTGGGTAAGAGCCTTTACGATCCATGGTTGTTGGCAGAGAGGGGAGGGGAAAGCAGGTGGAAAGGTGCCGGGTCGGTCTGTTAGAGAGAGGGGTGTGTGGGGATGAGCGATGATGGAGTGGTTGAAACAGCGCAACATCAGTCCTGCGTTGATGGAGGAAATCGAAAAGTGGTTGGAAAAGGAGAACAAGGACTCCATGGATTACCAACCAATGTTATACGTGCACATGCTGTTAAAAAATGAAGCATCTCAGTGGCAATACATAAAAAAGACAAGGGAAACCCATTTCATAGATGAGTGTGCGCTTATTTCATACAGAGTTCTTCATTCCCTCCCTGACGAGAAAAAAGAGTACGTGAAAAAGTGGTTAACAGAAGAGGGTTTTTATGATATGGTCCATTAAATATCTACGCTGAGATATTAATGGACCTGCTGGATCAGATTCGCCACCTCCCTCCTGAGTTGCGTGAAAAAATTCTCTCCCTCTTCATCCAAAAACAACTGAAGGAACGGGAGAAAATGGGGTGGGGTTGGGTGCACAACGAACTTTTGGTTCCTTTGTCTTGGTTCATGTTTCCCATTTTTTTCTCTTCACAAGAGGGTTGGGCTTTTGAACAATAGCACCCCCAAGTCAAATGGATCTGCTGGAAGGTGTTAGCCATCTTCCACCTGAGCTGAGAGAGAAAATTCTCAAGGAGCTCATTGCCACAAAAGTAAAGGAGAGAGCGGTTCTTGGTTGGGGGAAGCTTTTCGAACAGTTGGCCCATAAGTTTCGTGTTTGGCATTGGTGTAGCGACTGCAACCACGATTAGAAATCCTGTTTTCCACCTGATTTTTCTGACTGTTGCAAACGCTGTCAGTGTAGTCACCTTGATGATATGTTTGAGAGGTTTAAAAGAGATAAAACATTCCACAAATTTTGGGTAACAGAAGAAACAACCCAAATCAGTGAATCCATCAACCCTTATTTGTGTTTTCTGTTTTGTCACACCTATTGAACAATAGCACCCCCAATATAAATGGATTTGCTGGAAGTCACCAACCAACTCCCGCCAGAGTTGAGGGAAAAAATAGTGAAGGACAAAAAAAGAGCGGGTTGGGATGAAGTCCACCGTGACCTATTTGAGTATTTCAACGACGCCCCATTTTGGGAAATTGAAAATTCTTACACCCTCATCACCACCTGTGGGAAATGCGCCACATGCAGGTGGAATGGGTGTTGTTGGGGTTATGTCAGTGGTAAGAAGGATGACGCCGAGATGCTTTTCTTGGAGATAGCTGACGGTGTAACCATGGAATCGAGAGGATTTCTTTTTCACTCTGTAGTTGAGGTCATCCCCATACAGTGTGAGCAGCCGTTTGGCCGTCCGCAAGGCATCCGATTTGTTGGAGCCGCTGTGAAAGCTTGTTTCCACCGGCTCTCCCCATGTCGGTCGTGCGGGGCCCTCTTCTTCCACCAACCACAGGGGCGGGGGAGGAAACTCTTCTTCCTCTTCCTCTTCAGGGGTTGGCGATGAAGGAGGGGTTTCAGCCTCTGGGCTGAAATAGTCCCAACCGAACGGGTTGATTCGGTCATGCTCGTCCATTTCGTAGTTGGGGCCGGCCGCCTCTTCTGCGGGCAGCTGATTCAAACCTTTGTCCAACCTCGTCGTGACTGGTTTCAAAAGCTTTTTGGCCTCAACCTGGCCAAACGCCTTTGTGATTTTGTTTGTTTTGTATTTCCAGCAGATTTCCTGCTCCTGCTTTTCTACCTCAGCCTCAGCTTCTGCCTGTTGCCGCCATTTCTTCAGAGACATAGTGGGCTTTTGCTGCCTGTATATAAAGAGGAAAAAATGAAAATTCTGAATTATGATCCCGACGCCGCTGCCACAAATGGTTTCCGGCAGGGTCAAACGGCCATGTCCGCTGACGTTTTTCAGATGTTGATCTGTGGGCCAGGCAATTCTGGCAAGATGAACATACTGCTGCACATGCTGTACGAGCTGTTGGAGTTCGACAAAGTCTTTTCCTTTTCAAAAAAACCTCCACCAACACAAGTACCAAGCACTCTTGCGGGACTTTGCCGAAAACATCAACCCCAAGGTGGGGTACAAGGTCATCGAGGCTCCCGGCAACAAAATTGTTCCCCTTGAGGAGATACGTCCCGACAACCAAAAAATTGTTGTGTTCGAAGACTTGGTTTGCGAAAAAACCAAAACAACATCATAAACTATTTCATCAATGGCCGGCACAGAAACTGCAGCATCATTTATCTCACCCAGACCTATTACAAAGTCCCTGAAAACATCCGGGACAACTGCAGCCATTTCTGCCTGTTCAGTTTCCTCCCAAGGGAAAACAAACAAATTGGCGACGAGCTGGGGGTGGATCCCAACCTGCACCGCACCACCAACAAAGAGTTTTCCTTCTTTTACTTCGACAAACCACGAAAGCTGATGAAGAAAAATTTCGACAAAACAATATAATGGATGGTTTGCCAAATAACCCGGGGACAGCAGAAGACGTGGAGTGGCAGCGGCAACAACGGCAGGGCCTTTCTGAGACTCAATGGGAGCACCCCAATGACCGGCCCTCTTGACTCGGGGGACACCCGATTGAAAATATGGGCCTACCATCCGGCCCACTTGATGCAGTCAGCGAAAGTTATGATTCAGCCACTTTTGCCCAACTCAATGGAAGCGCCCTGATGACGGGCAACATGGACATGGGGGAGAATCTCATCACCAACATGGGTTACCCCAAGACATTCTCGACGCCACAAATAAAAGCTTTGTCTACTCCAAAATCACGGAATGTTTGAAACATGACGGGTCAAACCCAGCATGGGGTGATTTGAACATGAATGACCACGGAATCGTCAAATTGAAAGATGCCGATTCCAGCACGCCTGCCGGTAATGCCGTCGACAAAAAATATGTGGACAAAGGGTTGCAAACCAAATTTGACGCGATTGTGCAAAAAGACTTGAACATGAACAACAACGCGGTCGTGAATCTTGCGCCCCCCAGCAGACATGGCAAACAAACGGTATGAAAATTTCCTCCGCAGAGATGGCACATCATCAATGTTTGGAGGTGTGGACATGGGCCCTCACAAAGGATCACCTCTTTGCTTGACTCAACCACCCTCGATGACGCGGCGACAAAAAATATGTGGATAATTCCTTGAATGACTTCCTGAAAAAGGATGGCAGTCAAGTAATGACAGGCAATCTCAACATGGGGGCCCACAAAATCACCACTCTCAAACAGCCGGTCAACAAAACGGACGCGGCAATGAAGGATTATGTGGATCATTCACACCTTTCCCAGTCGGGCGGGCAAAAAAATCAATTCGCTTTCCTCATGGACGATGACGACGAGTCCTCATCCAACAACAACATTCGGGTTCATGGGATTGTCAGCTTCACCGCCTCCCCACACGGGGTCAACAAAAATGCATACAAATTCACTCTCGTCAAAGACGCCGGCAGCAATGATGATCGGTTTCAATCTCTTTCCTCTGCCGAAAGGGTATTACGCATTCGTGATCGAGTACTTTCCGCCAGAAATGAAAAATGTGTCCGTGAGGGCGAGTGCCACCGTCATTTCCATCATGAGCCAAACCACACAAACCTTCAGTGGTGCCAACCCACCATACACAAAAACCCTCATTCAGTTCCACCAGTGGAGCGACAGCACTCCCAACTACATTTATTTGGACCTGCACGGCTCAACTTCTGGTTCGACCACGAGCCACCTGGTTGTTTATGGGGTTTCTGGCTACGTTTCCAGCATGGACTCGAGTATTTTCGACTCGGTTTGGGTTGTGGATAATGAGAAAGTGGAAATGCAAACCGACTTGGATATGGACGGTCATCTTCTGTTGAAAACCAAATTGGGGGTGATTTGGATTTGAATTACAAAAAAGTTCATAGCAACGGCCTGGATTTGTTCCATGCGGGCGTTACCGGAATGACAATGGACACTGTCCTGGACCTGGGGGGGTTTGCCTGTTATCAACCGAAACTAGGTGATGATTTGGATTTGGATGGGAACTTCGTGAAAGATGGGCGCGCAACGTTGTTTGGCAGAACAAACGGGCAGATGATGTTGCAGAGTGACCTGAACCTGAATGGAAAATACGTGGTCGATGGAAATGCGGCATTGTTTGGTGGAACAAACGGGCAGATGACGTTGCAGAGAGACCTGAAAATGAACACTTATTTGATTCATGAACCAAAATTGGGTGGAAATTTGAATTTGAATAACAAAGCGGTTTACAACAACGACACCCTTTTATTCAGATACAGTGATGGAGTCATCCACTTCTCAAAACCTGTGTTTTGGCCAGGAATGGTTTATCAAGAAGACAGCTCCATTATCACTGGGGTTAGCGACAAAAACCAATGGGTTGATATGCCCCTGCCGGTGCCAAGGGTGCCATTGCACCTTTTCAACACTATTCACTTGAGGGTGCTGTTGTCTCACCAAATAAACGGCTCTGTGACTGTTGGGTTTTTTTTATTGGACCATTTCGAACCACCGCATTTCGCAACATGGGCATCAAGCAACGATTTTCATTGCCCCCAGACGTGTAGTTACCAGAAATACTACCTCAATTTCATGCCGCATAAAAGAAGGCACAAGCAAGATTCATTCTTTCAACAGAATAAAAATTTTCTTAAACTATATGCCTCCCACCGAACCCAAGCTCTGTGCGTTCGACTTCAACCACATAGACCCCTCCCTTGAATGGGACACCGTCAAGATGTTGAAGAAGCTTTACGCTTTCTACCACAAGAAACATTGGGGCTACAAAAAGTTATTCCGCTCCTTTCAAAGAAAAAACCTGGTTTGCAATGTCGTGGCAGGCAAGGCCATCATATTTCTTCTGTAATTGCGGGAGGTATTACCTTGAACCCAATTGTGGTTGCCAATTTGACAGCTTTCGGGCTTGTCGTCAAAGGTGTGGCAACCTCCAAATACGACCAAAAAGCTGGTCGAGTGCAGAAAAATTCTGGACACGATTCGCTTTCATCTCAGGGGTGAGGCTTTCATTAAGAAAGAGTTCCTTGACAGGCTGAAAATGGTTGACGACTTCGTCAGCGACCACTGCATGGAGATCCCAAAAAAAATCCAGGCGAAATACGCCAAACATTTTGTCACGGAGTGATCACGTTGTTTGATTCAAGTCCCACCACCATTCATCGAACCTTTCTTTCGCCCTATGATGCGTTGCTGGGTGAATTTCCTTGATGACAGGAAAGAGGTGCGCGAGAATTTCTTTTTTGCACGGCCAAACTCCTTCTGGAACCACTTGAAAGTAATTATGCAGAAAGCAAATGAAATTCACTGACCTGGGGATGAGAAACTCCCTGAAATCGCGGATGAAGCTTCCCAAAAACTTCTACCGAGACGGGTCGCAGAGTTCTCGCCCGGCATCTGAAACAGTGTTGACAGCGTTGAATATTCTGTGTTTCTCAAGAATTTTGCGAAGGTGGGTGTATGAAACAGGGTTGGCTGTCCACCCCACCTCCTTCCTGGTTTTGGTTGGGGTACCGAGCTCCTCAACCCTTTGGCAACTTTGACAAACAAGTTCGAAATTCTCGTGGTTCTCAACCATCATTTCCCCACCGCACACCCTTCCGTTTGCGTGCGCCATCTTTCCCACTGTTCTATAGGTGTTCTATAGGTTCAATGGAAACTCCTGCCTTGAAGCAGGAAAGGCGCCTTTCAAAACTTTACTACAGCCTGAAAGGCTATTGGAAAGGGTTTGCCGCAGTGAAAAAATTGGCCCAAGCCGCAAAGGTTTCAGAAAGTGTGGTGAAACAATGGCTGCAAAAGCAGGGGCTTTGGCAGATCTTTCTTCCCGCGCCATGGCGCATTCCTTGGCTGAAGTTTGACGTGCCAACACCCAACACAGTTCACCAAGCCGACCTGCTCTTCATGCCACACGACAAGGTGGGGCACAAAACTTTCAAATACGCGCTGACTGTGGTCGACGTGGCCAGCCGCTTCAAGGCAGCTGAGCCCCTGACCTTGAAAAATTCTGACGAAGTGGCATGGGCCTTCGGGAAAATTTACAAGCATGGGCCTCTCAAATGGCCAAAGCTGCTGCAAGTGGACCCTGGCCGGGAGTTCATGGGGGCTGTTTCCAGAGTCATGGAGGCGCATGGAACAGGCATTCGCCATGGACATGTGGAAGTGCACCGCGACCAGGCGATTGTGGAACGTTTCAACCGCACTCCTGCTGAGCGTCTGTTCGTGCACCAGTATGCAGTCAAAATGCGGCTGCCGGAGGGTGTGTGGTCTGTTGTGTGGGTGGCCAGGCTTCCGTGGGTTGTTGCTGCACTCAACAACCAGACCACACAGCTGACAGGGTTGGAGCTCACAGATGCAATCCGAAAACAAACTGTTTTTGCTCAGCCAGCAACTCCGTATTTCAGACCTGTTGGTGCGGCTGAAAAAACGCTTCCTGCTGGTGTGAAAGTGCGCTATCTTTTCCAACCTGGGGAGTTGGAGGTTGGTGTGAGAAGGGCCAAAGATCTGGTGTGGTCTTTGAAAACTTTTGCGGTGGGCAGGGTCATGGTGAAACAAGGCCAACCAGTCATGTATTGGATTTCCGATAGACCAAAACGCAGCTTTGTTCGGTAAGAGTTGATGGTTGTCCCCCTGAGTACCGAGTTACCCCCAACCAACCCAAGCTAGTGGGGGATGTGAAATTCAATGGGTTCTGTGTGAATGCCGTCCGGCAGCACCCACCGCTTGTCGTAGTATGCACTCAGGCCCAGCTTCTTCTGCACGTAAGTCACCATCCACCCGTCTCTCATGCGGAAGCCCCTGTTCGTCGCCATGTCCTTTCCCCGTTTTAGTGCCTTTTTGAAACACTCCCACCTGATGGCGTTTTGCCTCTGGTTCATCCCTTTCGTCCCGCCAACGTCCACATAATAACACTTCGGGCAGAGCACGATCATTCAATGGCCCTTGCACTCCAGCTTGAACAACCCTGGGGTGCGGCTGCTCCACTTGTCCCACGCTAGCCACTGCTTCTTTTCCACCTCGAACTGGGCCCTCATCTCCGGCTTCACAATGTCTTCCAACTTTGCACCAGAGATCGCCATGTAGTTGCTGTCTGTGTCCATCTGGATCAGCTCGAGGTCGCGGTGGTCCAAGAACTTGTCCAGGAAGTCGTAGTAAAACTCGAGCATTTGGAGCTTGGCCAGCTGGTACACCGCTATGCCGACCTGGAACGGCCTTCGGATCGTGATCCGCGGCTTCCGGTTTTCCAACTCGTACGCCTCCCCGATTTCGTGGAGGTCAGAGAAGAAGGCGCTTTCTTATTATTATTATTATTATTATTATTATTATCATCATCCCCACGGGTTCTGCCGGTGCACCGCAGATACTCCAACATGTGCTCTGGCACCACTTCCGACGGCACCTGCTTGTTGACAAAGAAGGGGCACATCTCCTCAAACTTGGGATGCAAAGGCTCGGGGATTTCCAGATTGACTTCTGCGAAGCCAAACCACATACCCTCCTGCAACCTTTGCGTTAGTATGGGGGTCACTCTGGCTCTCTCCTCTTCGGGGTAATGAACCATCTGTTCCTGCTCGAAGGGCATGTCCTGCAGCATTGTTGACAAATACAACGCGTTGGCTTCGTAGCCCAGGAATTTTTGGGCAAAGTTTGGGTTCAGGGACTTTGTGCGACCGCAGTCATGTCTCTCCCACTTCGTGATAGTGGGTGAACATGAGACTCAGGCCTCCAACCACCACCCCTTTCAGCATGTCGTAAGCCTCTTTGAAGGGGCTCCACAGCTCCATCCCTCGCTCAACCATGCCTCAACCTCAACAGATAGTGAAGACTGACTCCTGGAATGCTGACAGCGTCTTTCAGAATGTTGATTCCTTTTTCAGTGTAAAAGGCGCGCATTTTGTCCAATGTTTTGAGACCAGGTGCAACATGCAGGTTGTTGTAGTGGCGAAACCAGTCTGCAAAGGTCTGCATCCCCTTTTCTTGGAACAAACGGACACACCCTTCCCATTCCTCCCGCGTCAGCACCCACTCCTCTTTCAGAGTCAAGTACCACATGGAGTGGTCTGGCAAACCTGGATAATCAAGCTTGTCTGGGGTGTCAAACCACTCGTACGGAAACCACGACTTCTCAGCTGTGCAACCGTAAGCCTTCACCCACATATTGTAGCTGGTTCCCTGCCCCAAATAGTTGATTATGTCGAGAAAGCGAAACTTTGGTGTAAGCAGGAGCATTACTTTGTTCGCATCTTTGGCCACTCTCACTTTGTTTGTTGTTTCAGCGAGGTGCTTCGCCAAATGCACCACCCGGCGATTTTGGCTCGTTGGTTTTTGGGTAACGAGCCGAAGATGTCTGGAATGAAAGCCCTTCCGACTTCCTCCCGAATTCTTTTCCCCCGCCACTCAATCTCTTCCATAAACTTGCGAATCAACTCATTTGGGTCTCTGTCACAAATGTGTGTTGGTTCGTGCTTAAGCGTGTCCCCGATTGAGAAACAAATTGGCTTGTGAACATCTCGGATGTGGAGTGTGGGTGTCAGGTTCTTCTTCTTGGTTTTGTCCCCATATGCTTCGAAGTCGAAGATAATCGCGTGTGGATAGGTTCTTGTGAAAATGGGTGGCGGCGCCTCCTTTGTTTGCCTGACTTGACACGACCAGGCTTTGACCACAAAGAAGCCTACTTCTCGAAGTTTTTGTGTGCGTTGAAGTGTTGCTTGGTATAAATCTTCACAGGTTTTCCCCTCGAGAGTGATTTTTGTGTTGCGGTTGGGGAAACATTGGGGGCAACCGTGCCAGAAACACTCTTGGTATTGGTACACTGTTTTGGTCTCAAGGTGGAATCCATCCACTGGGCGCCCCAAGATGAACGGCTCAGCCCAGTGCCCACATTGGGCATGGTGAATGTGAATTCCTCATTGGCAGGCTTGTTGTTCCACCCAGCGGATCCCTTGGGCGGAGGCAGTCAATTTGAGGAAGGCCATCTCGAACTTGGTTTGCTGTTTTTTGGTTGGGGCAATCCACCACGGTTTCTCCTCGAGAACAGGTTGCGATGTGACGTTGCAGATGAGTTGCTTGCGTGGATCTTGTTCAGCAGTGTGGATAAACATAATTTTGCCCCAACCTCTCAATCTTCTTCACAACAAACGCATGCCCCTCGTACACACCGATTGTGAGAACATTCTTCAGTTTTGGGGGGGGGGGGGGGGGGGGGTTTCGGTAAAGGTGCCATATGATTTCCTCCACTCTTTTCTCTGGCTCATAAACCTGAATCCCCAACCAATCGGAGAAGGGCTTCCAGTGGTTGAAATGTTGTTCGACTTTGTCAAGTTCATCAAGTGAAGTTTTTGGGCAATCACGTGGAATGGTTTCAAGCTGGTAGAAACTCTTAGCCAACTCCCATGCCTGTTTGGTACTTCGATTGGGTCTGGCACCTTGATGAATGGTGAGACATCTCCAGAAACAAAGGTTATCTTGAAAAGTATCCATTTTAACACACCATTGGGCTGTGGCGCCTGCGTGCCAACGCACGCAACCACTCTGGCAGGGGACCTGTTCCCAACAACGGCTGACGGGTGTTTACAACCTTTACAAAGACATCAGAAGGGGCTTCAAAAATCAACTGTGTTTGGTCTTCTGACCCGGCTCTGAGACAACCGCTCTGCCTCTCTTCGCTGCAGCCAGGCTTTTGCGTCAGCCCGTTGGTTAATCCAGAGTGAACCCTCCCGTGGGTTTTCGTAATACAACATCAGCGAGCCGTTGTTTATGTTTCTCAACCAATAGGAATAAGAGTGCCAAATATAAAAGAAGGTGTTGGCCGCCTCCTCAATCTTCTTCATGAAGGTTCACGTCTGATATCTTCCAAGATCGTTGCTGACCTGCCAGCGAGTGAACCGACAGCCACTTCAGGTTTCCACCCCCTCAACAACTGGGTCATCCAACAATGTTGCAAGCATTGTTTGGTAATTCGTTTGGTGCGCTGGTCTTACAGCGGGCACAGGGTCAAACTCCGCCAAAATTTCTTGCTGTAAAAATGCAGCTGCCATGACGCGGGTATATTTATGATTTTAATCCTCTTCTGAGGGCCTACCCCACGGGGCCCAACTTCTCAAAGGGTGCCCGCTTACTTTGGGCTGCTTTTGTTTTTTGCTTTGTTCCTTGCTTTTGGGTTTTGTTTCGGGTTTTGTTTGTGTCGGAGTAGTATAGGGTGGACTGATTCAATACTGGTGAGCTGAGTGCACCACCCACAGACCCTTGTTTTCCCCAAACAAACCCTCCCCCCCCCCCCCCCAATACACACTTACACCAGCAGGGAGAAGTGAGTGTTGGGGGGTTTGTTTGGGGAAAACAAGGGTCTGTGGGTGGTGCATGAGGCGAGCCGGTATTGAATCAGTCCACCCTATACTACTGGAGGGAAAATCGCTGTGAATATGGCATGACCTAGGACATGGCACCTACGTCGAGTTTAGACACATGATCCACACTATTATGCACGCTGATTTTCATGCAGGTTCACGATCTCTTTCACAAGTACAGCACTGTTAGTACTATTCCATTTTTTGAATAATTGTTCTTTGGAAAACCTTACTCAGCACATTTTGCTTATTGGTACCAGAAGAACACACTCTGAAATAAAGAATCCCCTTGAAATTATTTGACGAGGAAGGAGATACCTTTTCCCAACTTTATCTAAAAGCATTGGACTTTAGGTACATCATATTAAACAAGACTCACTCATCATTGTCTGTGAATTGGCCACCAGCTTTGACTATGTAGTTATAATGTAAGTTAAATAAATCCCTCTGTGCTGTATCTGGACTGTCTGTTGTTGATCCTGGGCCATTTTTGAGTGGTGAAAATTCCTCTTCTCTTGCAACTTCCAGAACAGCAAATTCTCTAAACCCCGAGCCAACAAAAAGAAGAATTAACAAGATGTGTCAACTCATCTTACAGCTGATTGAAATGTACACAATAATATTAATAATAATAATAATAATAATAATAATAATAATAATAATACTGGTAATAATAAATAATGGAAATAGGACCGAGTGGAGTCCAATTCAGTCTGTAATCATACAAATGATATACAAAATCGGACGACTGCGAAGCGGGATCCGATTTGTTAATCACGAGTATGATTACAGACAGAATTGGACGACACAAAGTTCTGTTACCAATTAATCAAAACTATCACAAAATTTGACAAACGAACTAGCCATCGGTTGAGTGTTAAACAGTTACACATAGTTTAATATGAATTCTGAAAAACATAACAGTTTACTCAAAAAAATGCATGACAACAGCGCGCACAAAATGACGCATACTGTCCAATTACACAGGCATGACACGTAAACTGTCCTATTAAAAGTATGACGTGTATACTATCCTATTACTGCTCAAATTGGGCTGCTGATAACCAATTGCATTCAAGAATTTTGTTATAGTTTTGATGATAATTATAATAATAATAATAATAATAATAATAATAAAACTGTTAAAACGAACGATAAAATCTGAAGTTTCGGAGTAGTCATGACTCCATTATCAAGGAAAATATAAACGAGATCATGCAAATTACAGTATTTAAAGCGATTTTGGCGCGAAAAAATTAACATAAGAGGGTGCGAAGATTATAAAAATACTTTCGCACGAATGGAGTCTGATTGCATGTTGAGATTTGGCTTTAAAGCTCTTATAAAAAGCATTTCGTACACTAAGCAGTCAAATTTAGTTTTGCATTTCTTAAGCACTTGGAAACGC
>JAEMWC010000231.1:132500-165000 GCA_016490735.1 Pachyseris speciosa | reverse complement strand
TTACTGGCGAACTCAAATTGATTCAGGTTTTTCTAGTCAAGAGTATGTAGCTGACGAAATATATATTTAAGTAGCTGGCAATCGCCGGCAGTCGTGTCGCCGGCAAAATTTCATATGGAAAAGTTCTTGACAAAAAAGGACAGCCTTACGGCCATGAACGTAACGCCAGCTGACAGGGTCAGAAATTATCCAAAGGGAATGCTTCATGCAGACGACGGCTTTCTTTTCTGCTTGACATAAGAAGGTTAGCAAGGTTGTACTTCTGTATTTGAAATACAAGTAAAAATGTTGTTTCTTTATTAGCCACCAGGAATAACTAATCAACTTGCAAACTGTTTTCGCTTGACACATCTGTTGGATTCTGAGCAGACAACACTGCTCTCATCTTTTGAAAATGCCACGTGCACGGTGTTGGTGTACAATGGTGTAACAAAATATGTAACACTAAATAACGAGATATAATGTAAAATTCAAGGACATTAAGAACAAACTAACAACATAAAAGTAAAGTACATTTTATCTGCATTCTCCTGATGTCAGATGATAACGAAATGGCTGAACATCCGTTTATGTTGTATTTACAACCAAGTCAAAACATCATACTCTAAATTTACGAAAAAAAGAGTAGTGAACGCATAAGACATTTACGTATTTTTTTCTGCTTCCACAAAAAAATGATATACGAAAGTGCGCAATCCCACACAATTAACTTTTTGTCCCGCACAATTCGCCTCCAAAAAAGCGCACAATTTTCATTTTTTTCCTGCACCCTGTCAGAAGGCCTGTTTTATGGTCCACTTGTGTCCTCTCACAAGTCGAACCCGAACAAAATGCAAGGAATCAGCACATTCATCTACCACAGGTTAGTCACTTTTGCAATTCCATTTCAAGTTCTTCCTCCATTTTCCTTTCTGCTTCATTCTGAGCAAGCCATTCCTTGTCTGCTATCGCCTCATTGGCATAGACATCTCCTGGTTCCTCGTCATCTGAAGTTTCTTGTTCGCTCATCAAATTTTGATGAACCCTTGACTTCTAAGTTGTACTTGACATCGCTGGACAACATTATGAACAGATTTGATAATCCCATCTTTTTTTAGTCAAAGAAAAGTTCTGTCACCAAAATACTAAACCCTGAAACGCTTGACCCCATACAGTATAAACCAAAACGATGCAAGCAATGGCCTGGAATGACGCCACTAGTCCCAATCTCCCATTTGCTCGGTAGTGACATGAATGGTGCTCACTTTGAAAATTCATAAAAAAAATTGGGTTTTAACCAAATTAAAAACATTGTGGCATTTCTATCAGTTCCATACAAAGATTTACAATGTAATTGAGCAAAAAACGATTTTGGGGGTTATAGGCACTTTAAGTCTCAAATCTTTCTAGCCGAGCACAGATGCTCTACTAATTGGGGAGATTACATGTAAATCAAATCAACTCTAAAATTAATAAAGTAAAATCAAATCAAATCAAATGTTGGTTTTGGGGAGAGGGGAGTACCCAGAGGAAAACCTCTCAGAGCAGAGTAGAGAACCAAGAAACTCAGCCCACTTATGATGTTGAGGTCCGGGAATCTAACCTGGAACACAGTGGTGGAAGGCGACCACTCTCACCACTGTGCCAACCATGCGCCAACCCTGCTCCCCATTAATTAACGATCACTGCTACTGACACTTACTCTGTGAATTCAAACACATCAAAGACAAACTTCTCCAGCTTAATTCCATTGGGATCCTTTGGTATGATCCTGAATCAAGTAACCAGAAGATAATGTTGGTTACATGTCAATTTAGGAGTATATTATTTTGTTTTAACAAGTTTATGTATTTAGTGCTTTACAGAAACTGGAAAAAGATCACAAAGACAGCCACTAGCCTCCAGGTGATGGTGACACAAGCAGTCGTTGTCAATCCATTGTTGATCTCGACTCACCCCTTAACCACCAAACCTTTATGAAAAACACAGCTGGGCCATTATGATTAATGTGTTCACTGATAACGTAGTTATTCCCAAGTGATCCACTGACTGGTCACAACATCAACATTTTAAGGATGACAAGAATTAAATAAAATTACATGTACTGGGCACCATACATCTGACCAGGTTGTGACCGTTGGACTCACATGTGAATATAACAGATTCCAAATACAATTACAATAAATTGACTCAATCACAAAGGGGTATATTGTCACAGCAATTCTTGTCATAAGTTGTTCAAATTGCGAGGAAGTACTTTTTCTAATTATGTGATTGGCCTGTCTAACATGAAGAAGTAGATTATAATATTATTTCTTGGACAGAAGAGGAAGTCGTATTATTTTATGGTGATTTTTTTGGGACACAACGACAAAAATTGAAAAAAGTTGCAATCCATTTCTCCCTCATCATCCGTGGCTACAGACAACCACAACTACCAGTAGTTGTAGGTAAACTTCAATTCTTTTTAAGCATTCCACTTTGCAAACATGTTTGGGTTCAGACCCAAATTACACAACAGTGCCCCTATAATAGAGGGTCTCTCACATCTAGGGGATGGAAGGCTTTGTCTGCAATGAATTTGAATGACTTAAACTTCTCTTAAACCTGAAAACTGTTTCCTAATCATGACAACCCTGGAAATTCCAAACTTTTTAAAGGTGGCACATTTTTAACCTGAAGTGGTAATGTTGAACCTTTTTAAGGTATGGCTTCAGTGTTCTTTTGATACATATACAAACATACATACATACCGGTACATGCATACATTACTTTATTTACCCTCGGATTTTAGAGTAGCTTGTGCAGCTAATATCTCCAAGCATTTAACCACCAGATGAAAGATAGACCACCACACTAGGAACTATGTTCCCTACTCTATTCGAACGGTATGTGGGTTCTTTTACGTCCCACAGAATCAATTATGAAGAGCTGTGAGACGGGGCCTACGGTTTATCATCCTTATCCAAGAAGACTAATTGTTCATGATTTTCCTTAAAAATATAATCAGCTTTTGCGGTTAACTGATCTGAAAAGCTTTTGAAAAATTAAGAAATCCCACAGACAAAATCACAAGAGTACAAAAGCATCAAGGTACAAATCATGTAATATCAAGTGCTGTTGTGTTCTATCAACCTCAAAGGTGTTTTCTTTTGTATTGTAAGAATGGGTAGAATTTCCTCCTCCCACCTCACACTCATCCCAGAATACCAATTGAAATTAAATGAAAACCTTAAGAAACCTTAGACAGGGGTTGTTTTTAGCCTGCGTTACAGAATAAATCTGATGTAATATATTACCAAGGTTTAAGTAACGTCTGCGAAGCAGCACCAAACTTGAGAATGTGCTATGATTGGCCCATTAACAAAAACCATTATCAGTAGCCAATCAGGGTGAAGGGAAATCTGAAATGCACTTCTGGTAATTTACTGAGTACATTGGGGGTCCAAAACAAGGAATTCAGCCCTGCTTCGCAGACGTTACTAACTGGGGTTCAATTATATCTTCGACGCAGGCTATGTTATTTACTGTGGGATGTATCTCTGAAAATTCCAAATGGCACGGGGTTCTACATGCAAGTTGCATAGTATGTACAGCTGTACCTTTTTCCATTGCCATCAACAAACGGTATCTTCTTTTTGGCAATGTGAAATTTCAGTGAGGGCTCTAGCTCTCTGAGGATTAAAGAAAGGCAAACAACTTGTAATTATAAGAACTGAATAATTTCTAACTTACATGTAATGTAATCAAGCTATTTACACTTGAGTAACATTTTAAGTGAATAAAGATTACACTCCCTCAAAGCTTTGTGAAGCTTATTGCCCATCAACGTATCTCAATCATTAGCCTTGACTGGATCAATCAAGTTGTAAAATAGTATTTAGCTGGTAAAAAATTAATGGTTATGCATTGTAACAGGAGGAGTCAACTTCAAATGTGAAATTTACATTTCCTAAAAATGTTGGAAATTTAAGAATCACCCAGGCTTCCAATACTAATGTCGCTTTAGGTACATGTAAAATACCTGACAATATGATAAGTGCCTCCTTATTGCTTAAATTCAACTGTGGGTTTAACTGTACGTTCACACACAGTCATCATCATTACTAAGAGAATCTCAAACATTTTTCCTCAAAATGTACAAACAAAAATTGTGCTAATTCATATGCTTTTCACACTCACTTGACAATTTTCTCTAAAAAGCCAATGGTAAAGAAGTGGTTGGCTAAATTGCCTTCTCGGAAAGTCAGTCTTCCATCAGGGTTTCTTCTCTGTTGCACTTCTTCAGAAATCTCACTGTACTCTGCCACCTGATGGGAATAATCAACAGAATAAAATTTAAAATTTGCTTAATACCTAACAATACCTGATATTATAATTATTTTAATGTGCAAATGCAAAATTGAATCTTTCTGGGTACCTGACCCCCTTGTTAGCTAGCATAGTTATCTCCAGCTCACAGTGAGGCCTTCCAAGGGGTGGTCTGGTGTTGCTTTGTCACACGTTTAGGACTGTCGCTTGTTTTGTTAGGGACAAATGTCACTGTCACAAAGAAAACAAAGGGGAATGGAGAGAGAATTGTCCCTGTCGCAAACAGTGGGAAGTTTTCTGCTAATTTCTGTCGGTTGTCGGTGTTTTGGGAGACAATTATTGTCGCCTGTTTTCGTAGCCATGTCACTTGTCACTTCTACCCCTTGGAAGGCCTCCACAGTGGCATACATGTAATAATATCAAGTTTAATTTCTCACCTGGTATTTTCCATCGCATTTGACAACAAGTCCAACCCTCTCCTCTGGTTTTGTCTTCTCCACAACCTGGAAAATTAAAATTCCATCCAGAAATATTTTATTTTGTTTCATCTTCTGAAATGTTAGATGATCTCTTTCAACAAAAACTAAAAAAAGTTACAGTTTTGAGACTTGTTATTCTCCCAACAGTGACTATATAATATTATATAGTGTGCATTATGGAGAGTTTTAATAGCAATCATAACATCACACTTTATAATGCTGATTTGCAACAGAATCTGACAATCAGTGAAACACCAGCATCAACTGATGCAAAACAATGGGTTGTTCTTCAGCCTTAAGTTACAACAGTGTGCAAATAATTTAAGTTTATTATAAAATTGTAATAATACAAGCAGTACCCCATTTTGCTAATGATTAGTTCCTGGGGAATTGTCACGGGTAGATCGAGTCCTTTGTGGTTGCAAATGGCCATTTTAGGACGTAATTTGAAATTGGAATTTTGACTGCTTGCCCCCACAATAGACTGGATCTACCCACAATTCACCAGGAACTGATCATTAAAAAAATGGTGTATTATAGCAATAATATTATTGTAAATAGCAAATTTTATAGATGTGTGCTCAGTAACATGGTTTTTCAGTGGAGGGAAGAATGAAGTTGACTTTGTTCTGATACAAATCTTGATGCTTTTCATATGTTAATACAATTTGTAACAAGATATCACAAGAACAACAAGAGGCTACAATTAGCCTAAACCCGGGCTTGCAAAAAACAGTATTGTATCCCTAACTTAGTGCTAAACAAAAGAATAGAGGGAAGTCTGCCTTTCTTACATCGGACGCATTGCCGTGTTTAGCTTGTGTTGGAGTCTATTTCTTTAGACCCCTATCAACATATATTCCTCTAAAATACAGCTCAACCATTGAGAACAGTAATTATAACACTTGTAAAAAATAGTTCTAAAAGAACAAGAAAAAGAGAAACAGAAAAATAAAGCCCGTGATATATACCACTAAAAGACATCAAACCCGGGTTAGCTGCGTCACAGGCAAGAACAGTGACCTTTAGGCCACAGAGGTTTATCGTTTTGCAAGGTGATAAAAATAGTGTATTGATTCCAAAAAAAAACTAAGCACACTTGTTTTCGCTTCGATGGATAATTGTTTGAGAAAGGAAACGCTTATCGAACGATGTAGGATTTTTTCGCATAAACGTTAATGGAGTACGTCTCGGTGAAATGTGAGTAGAAAATTAATTAGCAGAGTGAAACTGTTTACAAACACTTCTCCTTTGTCGTCTCATGTTATTATAATCGGCTCCGAAGCACAACACCTAGAAAACTCAGAGCCGATTATAATAACGTGAAGTGTTTGTTATCTGCGATAAATAGACGGTGTAACATTTCAGCGCACTGAACGGCGATAATTTATTCTGTCCACGTTTATTTGACTTTGAAAATTTGTATAGTTTTGAGGGGGTCTGAGTTTTCCAGATTTTTTTTTTGGGGGGGGGGGGGGTGGGGGGGTCTGAGTTTTCTAGGTCTGAGGTCTGAGTTTTCTAGGTCTGAGTTCTCCAGACACCCGATACGGGAAACACGGCGGCAATCCATCTGGAGTTGAATTTTGGTCATGTTATAAGCTTTCTTCTCTTAACATATTAGTTGTTCAGACTTCAAAGACACAAGGTGAATCGACGTTTTCCGATACGTGACAACAGGCATCATTCTTGCTGTTGATATGAGATTTACACTTCCGAATCACTCGGCCGTGAAAGGTCAAACTCCCTTTGTCTGTAGTCTCTAATTTTTGGCGCTCCCCTCGCGTCGCGTCTCCTCGCAACTTTGCACGCGCACGTGCCCCCAAAATCCGTCGCCAAAATTAGAGACTACTCGCAATCTCCTGAAGCAGTCCATCTGCCGTTAAGTTTACTCATGTTAAAAGCTTTCTTCTCGCCGTTGAACTTGCAATCATTCGCATAGACACTTCTCTTAACATATTGTTTGTTCAGACTTCAAAAGACACAAGGTGAATCGACATTTTCCGATATGTGACAACAGCCATGACTCTGTTAAAAATAGGTAGCGCTTGCGCAGAAACGCCGGAAGTGCCGTTTGTGGATGATACTCGACGACGAAAAAGAATTCGAGAACCGTCGGTAGTTCTAGACCCGGGCGCCGCACGAGACGCGCGCAGCCCGGGTAACAAGATGTACATACTTGTACTGTATGAATTGCCCACTCCAAAAATGATGAGGAGAATGCTACTAGTGAAGGATTGTGGGATCGCTTGGGTAGATGGAAGATGACAAACATGTCAATTTTCGGCATTTTCAAAGCCAGTAGCATTGCCCTGTGAAGCAGAATTAACAGGAGCAAAGCTATGGGCCTTTTCGGAAAACACCGAAAAATGAAATGTTTGTCATCTTCTGTCTACCCAAACGATCCCACAATCCTTCACTAGTACCAGTCTTCTCCTCACTTTTGGAGTGGGTAATAACAGTAAGGTTATGCACTTATCAACTGAAATCCCCACCTCCCCCCTCCCCTTCCACACCCCTGGGACAGGGTGGGGATTTGATGCCATGTCAACTAAAATGGTGATAAACCCCCACCCTACTGGTGCACTTAGACTTGTAAAACCCCCACCTACAGTCCTGTAGGAGGAAAATTGAACATGGAAGATCTTGAGAAATCCCCACCCCCAAGGGCAAAACATGCTGTGAAATTTGAGCAAACACCCTTCGTTCCCCCACCTTGGCCCAGGGGTGAGGTTGGGATTTCAATTAATAAGTGCATTTATTTAGCATCAAAACAAAGTCAACTTCAGCCTCATGATCACTCAAAGGTTGGCAGTGCTCGACACTAATGCTAGTCCACTAGCCCAGGGCTAGTAAAAATATACACCTATTACCCCTTGACTACCATGCAGTTAGTTTCATGGAAAAATAAATTAACTTGGGAAGGTTTTTGGTAGAAAGCTTCATCGAGAGCTTGCTTGAGTAATTTAGACCAGAGGACTTGCAATCCTTGCAGTGCAGTATTGTACATTCAATCAACTTGCCACCTTGGAAAATACCTTGCCTCCTCACTTTCATGTCACTTAAATGGGACCTGGGGAATAGCCTCCACAGGGCTTCCTTCTATCATGTTCTATGGCCGATGATCCTGAGCCAGATTTACCTTGTTCACCAGAAGACCACAAACAGCATGAAGAGAAAAAGAAGTCAGATCTGTGGTCAAGAAATTTTAGCCAAGTTGGAAGAAAACATATTTGTGGTTGCGATTCAGTGAAGGAAAGATGTACTGTCAAACTTAAGCAAATACAAACTCGGCTTTTGTCACAAGTCTCTACGTGGACGATTTTCCTTTTTTCAGTGGCTTGTCCTTGTGGGCTAGTGATTTTTTTCACATACTAGCCCAATGCCTAGTATTCAGAAAATTTAGTGTTGAGCACTGAGTCAGATCAACAATAAGCACACAATTATTGCAAAAAATGGGCCATTGTAACTGTAGTAATAACAGAGTACTAATAACAGATGTAGCACCTCTCATAGCATTTCTTAAGGAAACAATGTACTGAGTTGAGTTATACCAACCTTGGCACCACACTCTGCTGACTGGTCAATACAGAACCCTAGGAACACAGGATCAGCCATTTTGACAAGGATGTTGTCAACACAGTAAACATGCACATACTCTATTCCACGTTTCTTCATTTCATCAATGTGAAGCCCATCAAGCAGGGCTTCGTACAAACCACCGTTCCCACCAGGGGCTCTAGCTACTTTTCCTGGCTGGTCAAGAATTATTTTACCATCAAATGTGAGACAGGGAAGGGTGTGTTGTTCAAAAACCACGACATCATCCCTTTGCAGTTTAAAATAGTTGTTCTCCTCAAAAAAGTCTTTTGTAGCATTCACAGTGTGTTCACTGGTCATGATGTACCTGAAAATATGTGATAAATAATTATAAAATAATTAATATCATGTACATGTACCATGAATCCCGTATGAAGGTCCCTTCCCAAATAAGACCCCTCCCTTTAAGAGGAAGAAGGTTATTAACCCTGCCCACACCCCCTGCCCCCCCCCCCCCATCTTTCTCCCCTCCCAAATTACAATAAATGACAAACGTCGTTAATTAACTATGAACACAACACCTCATGTGCACTGATCAAAGTATTATGCATTTATCCACACACTGGAAGTTCAGAACACAGTAACATTTTTTGTCATTGGTTCCATGATTATAATGAATGAGCAGGCATCTGACTGTATTTCATTTGTACATAAAAAGTCAGTGGGTTACACTCAGTTGATAAATATGTTCTGTACTAGTTACATATATAACCCATTGAAGTGTTTATTACAAGTATTTTAGCCTGGCAATCATGTTGTAAAGGCTTTAGAAGTTTCATCATAAAAAAGTTAAGTTCTTTTAAAAATAATGCCCCTGACTTGTGGCATTTTTTTATTATCTTTTAAAATGCACACAACCGCAGATGATCACAGATGGTAGATTGCAGACCACAAACGATCGCAAAGTGTGCTGTTTCCATATGATCACAAAGCATCGTAAATGATTGGTGGAAATTATCAAAAGCATGATCTGTGGACAATTTGCAGGTGCAGTTGACCAAGACTAAAATTCTCAGTGAACAGAATAAATTATCATCCCAGTCCAGATGCTACAATAAATAGTCGCTTTCTACCAGCATCCTTCTGTAATTGAAAAAAACCTCTTTTTTTGTCGACAGCCAAGTCCCCCTCTCCCCTTTTCACATGGTTACAACATTGAAAAGGGGGGAGGGCATTGAAATGTGAGAACTGGAGATTGTAAAACTCATGTGTTCAATGAACAAGGTTTTTTTAGGGGAGTGTCTCAACTACTTTTGTCCATGATTGTAGCATTTTCTTTCGCTATGTACAGAATTTTGTCTTCGCATCTGCTGCAGATATCTTGAATTTCCTCCCAATTTTTGCCCAGCTGTCTGCCTTTTTGCTTTTATCCTTGAAATCTTCACTCTTTTGGTTGTAAAGATGTTGTAGTTCAATTTTATCCTTGCTTCAAGTTTTATTTTCTTTTGTTCTTGTGTATGGTCAAGTATGCTAATGAGCACAAAACAAAGGAAAATAAAAATTGAACCAAGGATAAAATTGAACCACAACAAAGACACTCGTACAATGTAACTACTTCCATAAATTTCTCATTACTTTTGCTGCTCTGTTTGCTCTGGTCGCTTGTGTTTATGACAATAGTGAGCAGTGCAACAAACAGATCTGGAGCTTTGTTTCTAGGCAAAATAGCACTTAAGGCAGCATATTATGGGATGTGTTTTGATCGCAGATCACTGAACTATGGTTTCCATATGATCGCACAATCTCAGTTGATCGCAGATGATCGCAGAGGATAGAACATGGTTCTATCTTTTGCGATGAAGGATCACAAATGATCATAAAAGCATATTTCCATATGATCGAAATCAATCACAGAACCTTTTGCAATCTGCTATCGTCTGCAATCATCCATGTGTGGAGACCAGGCTTTAAAAGCCTGTGGGTTACAACTTACTCATGGTTTGCCAGGGTTGCCAATATCCTTGATAATAAGCGACAACTTATTATTAAATTATGAGTTTGAGATTTCTATCATGTGATAGCTGATGAGGGCACAGCACGAATCAGCTATCACGCATAGAAATCAAAAACGAATAATTTATTGTTTTTAATCCTCCTTGCAGACACTTTGAAAATGCAATTGAAAGAAATTTTGTTGATAACCGCTACTCACTATCTACAACAGAATAGATAGTGAGTAGCATAGCCATTAAATATAGCATTCGCGATAGAATGCTAGTAGATACATTCTCAAAACATTTAGCTTCTAGTTTCAGTCTGAAACACCAGGGGTGGCACCCTGAGAGAAAATCTTCCCCAAATCAAAGCAATAATTGCCGAGTTCATCGGATCCAGTACATTGCACTGGGGGTGAGGGTGGGGGTGGTGCTAAACTATCTATGAGAGGAAGTAGCCACAAAAATACAAGTCCTCTGGATGATGGCCGCTTAGTTTTTCGTCTATTGTGCCTTTCTCAAATCATACACTTTTTCTTAGAAATTCACCTCTGACCTTCATCCCCTTATCTTAATTATCGACTAGGACTTTGTCCTTGAGTACCTCAAGTGACTGTTAATATTGACTTACCACGGAACTGTGGACTTCTTTCCAGTGTGTTTATAAGCCAGTTCCTGTATCTTTAGGATTCTCTCAGCTTGCAGCTGATACAGAGTTTTGCCTGAAGGTAAACCGACATTATACATTCCCTTCGGATAACTGACTCCCAGACGTGTTCCCTGGCCGCCAGCAAGAAGCAACACTGCAACCTTCCCTTCGCTGATAACTTGTAGGCCTTTGTCTTTCCAAGTATTCACCTTGGTTACATTTTCTGCTCCAATGACACTTCCGACGTGCTCTGGAGGGACAGGCTGCAGTTTGTCATCTTTCTTCTCGTTGTCTTTGGCTTCGTTCTTCGTTTTCTCAAAAGAACGATTAATCTTGGCGAGGTCGATGTTTTGGAGGTCGCGGTAAAACGCTTTCTTCTCGTCTTCGGTCAGTGAGTCCCAGTGATCGAGCAAATGCTCTTGATTATGCTCATTTAGATCTCTTTTCAGCTTTTCAAGGTCCATTATTTCTGGCGGATATAAGAAAAATCTGTGCAACTTTACGAGCAACACACCCCTATATTACCGCAATAATTCTGAGAAATTTCCCTGTTGTGGAAACACTACAAATACTAATGAGCCTCGATTCCATGCTATCAACGTGGACTTTGGTTCGGTGGGGGTCAGTTTCTGTGGGGAGGGGTAGTGTCGACAATTTTCAGTCAATGACGTTTATTTGGTCAAACTAAATAATTATAGAAGATGGTTTGCCAGCTGATAGATAACATTTTGCTTTATTTACGTCAAAAACCTGAAAATTACCTATGATTTAAGTCCAACTGTACATTCAACCACCCGGAAGGTCAGCCATCTGTGGTTTTTGTTACCAGTGGTTGCCTGGAGACTGTACGTCCGTCTCGAGAATCGGGTTTCCGCATCCGAGTTTTTCGCGAAAAATGCCGGATGTTTTTTTTTGGCGGACTATGATCACAAGAAGCTGAATTGCAATGCTGTATTTGATATCCCAGTGTTAATCTGTAAACCACTGGTGCCGTTCTAGTACCCGCTTCGCATGTGCAAACTTTGTTTATAACTGCAAAAAGGATGTCCACTCGCTCAAGACAATTTTCATGACAATACTCATGTGCCGACTATTTATAGTCTATATTATCTCCCGTGACAAGGTTAACATGCAGGCCTCTGCACATTCAGGCAGGAAGACCTTAGATAACAATGACCTACTCAGGCAACATTGCCAGTTTTTTTTTTTTTACATATCGCATTTCCTAGAATAACAGGATGGTTGGAAGTCTTTTATAATTAAGGGTCAAATTAATGACCCAACACCGGTTCAAAGAAAGAATAGAATTAACCATCAGACCATCCATAGCCATTTGCTCGTACATTTTCACGAGAAAACCGCCGCGTTTCTCTCATTTCTGTATTTTTATGGACAGCCGGATTATACAGGAAGTGTTGGTAGACATGTTCAAGAAAACAGTAAACAAAAACAACAAAAACAACAGTAAACAAAAACAACGATTTAGCTGTCGAAATTTAGTCCGCTTTCTTCTCGGAACTTGTACTTTTCGCGTCCTTTGTTAAAAGAGGGTTGCGACTAAAAATGGATACTCCAGAATCAGGTGTCCGCGAGGAGACTAGAGCCTATTATTTCCGACTCTCCTCGAACTTCTCGTATTAGGGAGCTTAGGGCCCGTTTATGTGGTCTCGGGTACCCGAGACAACCTTCCCCCCCCGAGACAACTTTACCGAGCGTTTATATGAGAATTGCGTGACCGAGACAAAGTTGACCCTACTTAGTTATTCAAAGCACGTCTCAAATTTGCCCTTTTTAAATGTATTTGGTCGCTCTTTGATTGAATACAGTAAAAACCCGCAACTAAGAACCTACATTTTTGGGAAGTAGCCTAAACAGGTTCTTATATAAATGGTAGTTAACACAATTTTAGGCTACTTAGGTTCAAAAAATAGGTTCTTAATTCGGGAGAAAAGCAAATAAAACTCAGCTGCAAAACAAGATGGTTATTGGCCTATTTTCTATTTTCTACCCCCGCCTCCACCCCTCCCCCCAAAAAACATCTGCTTTTTTCTTCAAATAGGATTCTTGCACTGCAGCTGTGATGTACTAATATGATTTTAGAAAATAAGAACCTGTTTTCAAATTTTAGGCTAAATATGTTCTTGTTTATAGGGGGTATAAAATCCAAATTTTAGGCTAACTGGTTCTTAATTTTCAGGTTCTTAGTTGCGGGATTTTACTGTATCGTCAATATTGATTGAAAATTTCCTTCCTAGGTTCATTTTTGCTTCGATACTTCTTTCTATAAAAGGACCAGTGAGCCATCAGCCAATTCGAAGTTTGTAACGTGTCACATAACTTAGCTTCATAACTAAGTGAAGCACAATCGTCCGGGTGAGTGTAGTCCTGAGAAGCAATGAAAACGTAAAGCTTGTGGGATGTGGCTGGAGTGACAAGGATACTTCACAAATTAATGTGATCAAGTAAGCTGAAGCCACTCAAAAGGCACTAAGGCCACATGGTAGCGGGCATTACCCCTTAAATCTACCAAAGCAAAGATTGAGCCCAAGCATTAGCAGCCATGGACAGCTGTTTCGGCCTTGTTAGGCCTCATCAGCATGGCATAGCTAATGCTCAGGCTCAAGTACCCACATATCAATAAAACAAACAATGAAAACGTAAAGCTTGTGGGATGTGGCTGGAGTGACAAGGATACTTCACAAATTAATGTGATCAAGTAAGCTGAAGCCACTCAAGCCACTTGTGAAGTATCCTTGTCACTCCAGCCACATCCCACAAGCTTTATGTTTTCATTGCTTGTTTTATTGATATGTGGGTACTTGAGCCTGAGCATTAGCTATGCCATGCTGATGAGGCCTAACAAGGCCGAAACAGCTGTCCATGGCTGCTAATGCTTGGGCTCAATCTTTGCTTTGGTAGATGTAAGGGGTAATGCCCGCTACCATGTGGCCTTAGTGCCTTTTGAGTGGCTTCAGCTTACTTGATCACATTAATTTGTGAAGTATCCTAGTCCTGAGAAGGATTGTTTGTGGTGACATTGACTGACGTTTCGACAACCTGAGCGGAAGTCATCATCAGAGTCAAGTGATTGGAGTAACGTCAGGAGATGGTATAAGTACTCTGGTCGTTGATATGATTGGTCAACGAAGTCGTGATGTTATTGGTTGTCTGTCAGTTAAGCCGTGATGTTATTGGCTGTGAAGACTGTAAACCGTGGTTGGTGCGTTTCGATCCGTCTTTTGTTAGTCAAATGTTCGTAGGTGTATTGTTAGTCAAATTAGTCGGTGTGTCTATTGTTTGTCTGTTGTTGATATCGTCAATAAGTCGTTTGTAAGGTGCGGGAAGCTGTTGACAACGGTTCAGGGGTGTCTGTTCTAAGTTAGTAAACCAACTTTCCAGTGCGATCCGTTGGTGGTAGTTAGTACAGTAGGTAATGCATTTAGCAGAGTCCCAGTCGATTGTGTGGTTTGTCAGTAAATGGTGCTCAGCAATGTTATTGTTGATGTCACCATTTCTCGTCGCTCGTTTGTGTTCAGTCTTCAATTCGTCTGCTAAACTGTCGCTCGAGCCGCAAACTAGTTGCGCTCGTCTCGTTAAGGTCCGTATTGTCGTTGCTTTGTGTGAAGTAGGGTTGTAAGATGATTCGTCAAGTAGTCTTTCAGTGTGTGTGGGTTTTCTGTAAACTGTCATCTGTAGTCTGTTGTTGTCACGGCTAACAAGGCAGTCTAGAAAAGGTATCTTACCATTTTTCGTACTTAGCTCCGAATCAGTTTCTTCCCCGCTCTATCTGATCACTGTGGGTAATGCTGGCTTTCAAAATGTAATTCCCTGAAATAAATTTGCGTTTTTTAACTCAAAAATTGGACCGAAATAACTTTTTTTCGCATACGCGCATATTTAATTTTCGGCCGTCTCGTCCCGGGTAGGCGAGACAAAGTGTTTACATGAGAAAAAGTTGTCCCGCTTGCCAGGGTTACCCTACCTGCCGAGGCGAGACAACTCGCCTACCCGAGTTGTCTCGCCCATCGCATGTAAACGGTTGGTAGAACTTTTCAAAGAAATAAGTGGAAAAATAGCTCGCCCAGGGTAACTCGGGGGAGGGTTGTCTCGGGTACCCGAGACCATATAAACAGGCCCTAATTTATATGTAACTCTTTTGCGATTATTCCAAATTGCTGAACGTAATTAATGCTGGCGAACTGTTCAGGTACTAAATTGCTATGAACGATGTCAAAGTTAGGAAATAGAAAGAAAAACTTGCCGACACGCGTTCACATTCTTGAGAAAACATAAAATTTGGTCATTTCACGTTGTTGTTTTGCTGAGGACGGCAAAGAAATGTACCAAAATGTAAAACGCACGTGCAGTCATTGTTTTTGCTCATTAACCTATTGTTTGTGACGTTCTCGTTGTTGTCGTCGTCCTCGTTGCTTAAGTTCCCTGATATCTCGAACTTCGCGATGAAGGTATTGTGTGAATGAGGTTGAGGTTGAGGTTGAGGTTGGATACTCCAGAATATGGTGGATAAATTAAACATTTTACAAAGGTTTGTTTCCTTTGAAGTCCTTATTATTTTCATGTTGAATAAAATGTAGAATGAAGGTGCAAAAGCAAGCGAAACATGCGATCGTTGCTAGTGATGGATAGCTAAGGATACAAACAGTGTGGGGACACCAAAATAAGAATGGATGCCTTACAAAGCTTGGAATCTTTAAGTGTACAGGGAGCGGTATCGAGTTCTCTAAGTACAATCTCATGGTTAGCAATATACACCTCAAGGAAAACTAGAGAAAATACTCAATCTTAAACAACTCCATTTTTTGAGTCCTTTAATTCAACTGACTCGACTACTCGCATTCGACTACTCGCAGGGTAGTAAACAGGTAGATCAATCTTTGAAGCAAAAAAATGTAAACAACTGCCCTGTAAACTAAAGACAGAAACATTGGCTTTTCAGTGGTGTTTATATAACATGGATATCAATATTTTAGTTTGAAGTGTTGGTGAGACCTAATATTGGGATAGTACTGTTTTGAATTATTCTAATCGTGTAATCTGCAAAGGGTATATCTCATCACGGCAGATATGCAGATGTGCATGTGCTTAAAAAAAAAATACAATTATGGTGTGATGATAAATTATATTGTCATGATGGTAAGCTTAGTAAAATGGTTTCTTTTCGCATATCATGACCAACCCCAGTATTTTAGAAAAAAAATTGAAAGAAGGAATCATGATTGATTTCCTGCACTCTTTCCATGTTTTAATATTTTTTGTGTGCATCTTCACATGAGTTTGCTGTAAGTCACTTCATATAATGTAGTCTTCAAACATGGTTGAAGTGAGAATGGGTTGGTGCATACTTGGAATAGAAAGTTCTTTTATATGACTGTATATTTTTTTGTTCAACCAAAGGCAAAATCTTGAGGAGGGAGTTGTTTATGGGAACCAAAGCATTTTATTGAGATGTAACAAAATGTGTAGCAAAATAATTATGCCTCTTTCACAGCACAGTTGTAATTAGTTTACAGTTAACAACAGAGCTCCTTTTAATAAATTTCTGAGCTGCCAATTGATTATCTAATGTATCACAACATAACTCAGTTAAAATTCTATTATAGTCCTCAAACAGCTATAACTGGAACAAGGTGTGGAAAAGCATTTTATTTGTAGAGGTTGTTATTAGCCTCCCATGCAGTTGTTTTTAGGGAGTCATTTTTCCCCTCCTCATAACGCGGTGGGGGGGGGGGGGGGGGGGGGGAGGAAACATATGACTCTCCTGAGAATGACTGTGGGAGGCCGAGGTGGTTATGAGAAGAAGGAGATTTGTGAGAGAACATTCCTCTTCAGTTCTTGCAATCATGCAAGGTTCCTTTCCATTGTAATTTCTTTTCACCTGCCACACTTCTAGAAACTTAATTGCAATATCTGGCTCTAAACGTTTTGCCATATAGAAAGTATGTCATTCTGTAAATTATAATTGAAAACAAATTATGTTGTGAAGCAAGGTTGGTATGGGAATATGCCACAATTTTAACATAGAGCTATACTTCCTTTTTTGGCATGAGATGTACTGACCTGTTGGAAATTAGGGACACCCCCCTCTCCCTCCGAGAATTACTGTGTGGGAGGCTTTACTAGGTCATGACTAGAATGGATACTCCAAAATCAGGTTTCCATTAAGGGAGACTGGAACTGAACAAAATTATTTTTCCGTGAACATGTTCTGGTTGCTTGTGAGTCTTTCCTGAGTGGAATGGAAAAGAGGCCCCTCATGGGCAAACTCAAAATTGCATACCAAGAAGCATGGGAAATTATTTCTCATTGCCACGAGCACAGGATTGATACAGGTTGTATGAAGACAGGTTGCCAGTTATCAGCCATGCAATGAAATTGTGATGCTGCCCTTGGATGTGGAAGGCTTGGTTCCATGAATCTCCGTTTTAAATATTAACAGTTTAGTGGAAGTTGATAAAGCCATTCACAAATACAAAATAGAGACGAGAAGTGCCGTTGTTGTATATAAGAAGGATGAAAATTTTGGCTCAAACGGTAAGGTGAAGTAAGGTTATTTGTTGGGCCTCACTAATAACCTTGTTAAGCTTGGGGAAAACAGCTACAATTGCAATAAACAATATTTCTCTCTCAACACTCAAGATGTGTTTTAGTGGTTAAAAATCGGCGTCGACAAAACCAGGATCGGATCGGATCGGATCGGATCACGGATCGGATCGGATCACGGATGGGAAAAGAGTAATAAACAAAAAGTATATTACAATGAACATTGGAGAAATGCTGACATACTGTGACATATTGCGTGACATATTGGAGCTTAGGCCCTACTGAAAGTGATTTCCCGCCATGGAAAGTGATTTCCCGACATGAAAAGTTTCTATCACGGCTGTCGCCATGGACGAAAGCAAGCGGAAGGGACGCATTATTTTATCATTCAGTTGTAATTTCTTTTTTTAAATATTATCTCACGTGTTTATTTACTTTTTCTATATTTGATATTATTTTAGCAAGGGCAAGAGAAGAGACAAAAAACGAGGTGGGGAGTAACGTTTTTTAGATGTGACAATTAAAGTGTAGTGTACGCGAGCGATTTATTTAGTTATTTTGGGGGGAGCGTTGCGTGACAGCCCAAAAAAGCGGCTGCGAGAGAGACTAGCAACCAAGGGAAGTTTGGGTTTTTCCCAAGATTCCAATTTCTTGCCTGACATGCAGTCGAATCATTTCTTCCTCCAAGTGGATTGTCAGAACACGTTTTTCATACATTGCCATAAACACTGAACAAGCTTGGGACCTCCAATTCAACACTGTCAGCCAAGCTCACTATTGTTAATGGAGTCCCAAAGTTAAATGACGAATGGGTAATAAAATGCCTGACTTTTCTTATACTTTCAACATGCATCCTATGTGCAGCAATTGTTTGTGTTCGTGTGACTTCACTTCAATTAAATTGTGGTTTTTCTTTAGCAAATGTAGTCCAATTTTCTGTAAATCTCCTTCTATGTCAAATCCCTTGTCCGGCGGGTTTCTTTTGCAGGTCACAGGTCACAGGTCACGGGTCACGGGTCACGGGTCACGGGTCAATTTTTTCGAGAATTATACGACAAGAGTGACTTTCAATTAATGTGACAACTGACCACTTAAACCTTTAATTACGGAGTTAAAGCGACCCTGGACGGCAATCAACCCGAAGTCAAGATGGCCTTGTTGACCGCAATTTGCGTACTGCTCTTGCCGTCCACCTTACGTCGCGGCAGTAATTCCCACAATTTTGGCGGTGTCTCGAGAACGCGAGTTTGTTTTTCAATTTTACCTTTGAAATCCGTGTCTCTCCAAGGCTAATCTGGATTATATTCTAAACCAGCGATATTAGATCCAGAGCAAAAATGCAAATTCGCAGCGACAGCGACTATGGCGAATGCTGGAAACGAAGTTCCCGTCGTTGCTAAAAATGGGTAAATATATCTTTTCTTTTCATTGCATTTGCCTCTGCTTTTCCCGGAAATTTACCCGATTTTCAAAACAAAGCTGACAGGATTATTTAGGTAACCTTGTACATGGAAAGCTCAATTTATTTGTGAGATGTTTTATCTCGCTAACTTCATTTAATTTCAATTTTGTTATAGGTCAAATATCATGGAGTGCACTGAAACAAAATAATTTTCTTCTGAAATAAAATTATCGCACAGCGGCGCCGTTAACAAGTTTCTCGCATCCCTAAAAGAAGCCAAGTGAAGCTAAACCTTTAACTTCTCGCGCACAGGACGACGTTCTAGCCCCATTCCCCCTCGCCTTGATTTGGCGTCCCAGGGTTACTTGAGGTCCGTAATAAAAGGTTTTAAAGTGGTTAGTTGCCACATTAATTGAAAGTCACTCTTGTGGTATAATTCTAGGAAAAATGACCTGTGACCTGTGACCCGTGACCCGTGACCCGTGATCCGTGACTCGTGACCTGTGACCTGTGACCTGCAAAAGAAACCCGCCGTCCCTTGTCCCTAGTCTCCACGATTTCTGATACTTCCTTCTTTCTTGAAAGTAAATCAAGAAATCCACTTATTGAAACTATCTATTTGTCAGTATAAGGACCCTGTGAACACTGACTGTAAAACGAACAAAAAGCCTCTCGTGGAATCAACTCCAACCAAAGATTTCAATGTATTTGTAGATTTATAGTTTGAATGACTAGAATAACGAGGACCGTAAACTCGCGATCAAATTACTCGCTTACTTTGAGGAGTTTTTCGTCCTCCTGGAAGCCTTGTCAAGATAGCTCTTCCATTGTCAAGTTGTAGCAGCAATCATAAGCACTGATGTAGTGTACCATGCCGCAAAAGAAGCGGTGCAAGTTTTGCCGAAAGAAAAAAAAAATATTCGTGCTCCACGGAACTCTTTGCATTCCTACAGCTACTGGGAATGTTTGTCTACCCAATGAAGGTTACGTACTCAACCTAAAGAGGTCTGTTCAGCATTTATTTTACTAAAAGCTGTAGCAGTTTCTTAAAGTTAGGAAAACTTGACAGAGGAGTGATTGCAATGGGGAGGGAATTCCAGATCTTTGGACCTAATGGTAAACAATTGTAAATTTTTTCAGATTAGTTCAGCAATGATGCACCCGATAATTGTTGGCTGTTCTGGTGCTATAGCTGTGAATTTGACTATTTATAAGAAACAAGTTAGTGAAAAATTCTGTGGTGCCATCAAGGAAAGGATAAGAGAAAGAAACAGGTTCAAGAAATCAAATCCACAAAATGTAAGAATCTTTTGTTACTACCAAAGATGTTTACCCATTGCTGACCCTATCTCATAATTTACTTCAATTTATACTTGCTGTAGCTCAGCGATCACTGTTTCAAGAGTAGGGGGACATGTCGAAAAAGAGAAACTGTCCATTAGCAATCTATACTCAGCAATATGCCAAGTTCCATAAGTTTAAGGTATGAATATTCTGAACATGATGTTTAAAGTCAAATGGAACAGTACTTGTGAGGTGGTTGTGAGTGTTACATGACTGATTACTCCAACAAAAAAGTGCAACTGTAGAGTGATTAGAAAAATCATCCTATGAAAACAATATTTTATAAACAAGCAAGCACAAGCAAGAAGTCTTGTTGCTTTTCTTTCATTCCTTGATGTTGTTCATTGGGGCTAAGATTGCTGGTTTCAGTGGTTTGCAAGTTACCATTGAAGAGTACAGTGGGGGTATTAACACCTTTCAGTATTGTATGCTACAAACTAAGGCTTGATATCCATGTTATATAAACACCATTGAAAAGCCAATGTTTCTGTCTCTAATTTACAAGGCAGTTTACATTTTTTGCTTCAAAGATTGGTCTACCAGTTTACCACAAGTAAGCTGAAGTATTAAAAAATAAAAACTATAGTTCAATTAAAAGACTCAAAAATGGAGGTGTTTAAGATTTTTGAGTAATTTGTCTTGTTTTCCGAGAGGCGTATGTTGCTAACCATAAGATTGTATTTGGATAACTCAACACCTAACGATTCCAAGCTTTGTAAAGCATCCATATCATTCTTTTGGGGTCGGTACAAAACGTGGACCCCCCTTCTGGACCCCTATCTGGACCCCTTCTGGACCCCTCGATTTTTCTGTTGAAAAATAATAAAATGATATTTAACAGTCCAACTTCGGCTGGTTCGTTGATAGTTACAGACAGTATTACAGTAATCGCAAACATTACCACAGCCAGTTGCCATTTTCATCCCGAGAAAGACTTGCTTTGAATTTCGCTGAATTTGCGTTGCTGACTTTTGTTGTTGTTACCAAATACTTTAGAATTTTCTCGCAAAGGTTAGATATTAAACGTTAAATATGCAAATTACTGTTCGGCTTTCAACTGGGTTTCTTATTTTGGTGTCTCCACACTGTTTGTATCCTGAGCTATCCATCACTAGCAACGATCGCATGCTTCGCTTGCTTTTGCACCTTCATTCTACATTCTATTCAACATGAAAATAATAAGGACTTCAAAGGAAACAAACCTTTGTAAAATTTTTAATTTATCCACCATATACCTCAGTTTGCCCTATCCATTCACACATACCTTCGTCGCGAAGTTCGACGAGAGTCGGAAATAATAGGCTCCAGTCTCCCCGCGGACACCTGATTTAGTCACGACCGTTATAAGAGCGGGTAACGTTATCCGGAGGATAGCTCACTTTCCAGCGGATAATAGCCTGTTGATCCTGTTCCAGGCGTTCAGTTTGTAAGAGGAGACGGAGATTGGTAGTACCGGTAGCCTGCGTGCAGTGGTCTCCTGTTTCCTTTATTTGTTGAACCAAAGAGACGTCTGCACGCAGGCTAGTCAAGCTGCAGTCGCACGAAAGCATGCGCGCTCCCAATGTTTGATTGTTTTTTTTTTCTTTGCACTTTTCGCCCTATGTCCTTGCGCGACTCCAGCTTGGCTAAAAGGGTTTAGCTTTTTTTTATTTGTTTATTTATTTATTTAGTTTTAGTATTGTCCTGATATTTCTTTTACACAAAGTGATATACATGTATATCTGCTAAAAAAATAATATACAATGGCAGCAGATCTTAGCAAGCTCTATCGAGCTTTTCAAAGAAGATCCCCATTCTATACTTGACTGAACGAAATTACATATAGCAGATGGATACATTCATAACTCCAATATTTCTACGGGTATTTGATTTTCATAAGAATAAAGTAAAAATCTGAGTGAAAATTTGATTCTGAACATAAACTTTTGCACATTTGTAAAGGAATTATAAGATTTAATTATTTTTAAGTCATTTGGTAACGACGGTAACTTATTCGAAATCTATGCTCCCCTAAATTTTAATGAAAATTTCCCATAATTCGTCTTTGTTTAATCAAGGTGTATGTTGAAGGCTGGCCTGGTATCGTGATTATGTACATTTTCATTTAATTTAAAGTAAGTTTAATAAGAGGCGGGCAGATTTTCATTTAAGTATGAATACATAAAGAGTGCTATGAGGTACATATTTAGCTCATATATATCAAGAATCTTAAGTGATAGGAATAGTGGCTTACATTGCTCTCTGTATTTTGCAAACATCATGATTCTTACTGTCTTTTTTTGGATCATAAATATTGACTGAAGCCTGGTTGGATAAGTGCTTGTCCAAATAATATTACAATATGTTAAATACGGTACACCATAGTGTTGTAAATCGTATGTAAAGTTTTAGCCATTATTCCTGTCATTTTTGATAATTTGTTGCAACTTGGTCAATGTGATACTTCCATGTGAGCTCGTCATCTATATATAAGCCCAACAATTTTGTATATTTTACTTTCTCAATTTACTGACCATTAATTTTCACTGAAATAGTAGTATGATTTATTTATTTATTTATTTATTTTTATTATTATTTTTTTTTGCTACAGAGGCCACTTATGAGTCAGTTGCTATACACTTTATCCGCTGGGGGTTTCCACGCCATCTGAGGATTCGATCAGAAATATCTGAGATATGGTTTGCAATGAGCCCGATATTGTCCACAATGACTGTCCGATAATGTCCGCTATGGCGGCACAACAAACCCACCTGGAGGGAATCGGCAGAGTAAAATATCCCTCATCGATCCAAAATCTGGATGCAAACGCGACACCAAGCCACATCAAAGTCGACCCGAACACAAACTACAACGACGACTAAGATCTAACTTAGTCAAACGGCCTAACTAACCTCGATCCTCGTCAAAAGATGCCCGGAGAAAAGGTTCCGGCCACGTTAAATAGACTGGTCGTCAACGCCCTCCATACGATAAATGGATCAGTGTTGCTTCTCCGAAATTCAGAAATCCATGATGTTACTATGAGGCCCTGCCAAGGGAGGGTCCCGTGTCGCTTGTCTGAATTTCAAAATCCCCCGTGTCGGTGCTTAAATCGCTAATTCTTGGCCTTGATGCCACTGCCGGAATTTTGTCGGGAATGATGTCGCCCGTTGGGATTTCATTTTCTGTGCTGTCGCTACTTTTTGGGCCATGTCGCTTGTCGGAATTTACCCTAGCAGCGCCTCTACCATTGTAAAGCTTACTAAGCGTCATTAGGGGTCTGGGCATGGGCCTAAGATTCAGACCTTCCCTAGGACCCAAGTTAAGCTAGGGCACGGTTCCACACACAAATCCATGACTTCTTCGTTTGTATTTTAGTGTCATTTTGCCTGTACTCGTTCTCGCCCATTTCGTGTTTCGATTGTTGGTCCCATCGTTTAATCTTTTTGTGATTTTTCTTTATAAGAGCCGTGCTTCTTTGCCGTACGCCGAGCGAGTATAAGAGGTCACAAATAAACATAGAGTGCTGAGTCACCCTGCAGCGTCTACACTAGCCAATAAGATTCAATACAGTCACACCAAGCAACTAGTACTCCGGCGAATGTTATATTTGCTCGTTGGTTTCGCTTTGGTGGTTTTACACCAGAATGCAGTGCCCAAGCTACTAAAATGTACTGCGCAACCTACTCGGACACACTGCACAAGTTACAAGCCATACTGGAAGCGTCGTAAAGTTGCTTCATCTGGTAAGTTTCTTCTTCGATTAATGAATCCTGAAAACTGATTTTGTTTGAATGCCAAATTTGTTTGGCAGCTAAGCGAGGTTTTGAAGAAGCTAATAGACCGTTACAGATGCGATAACGAATACTTTGTGCGACAATGCGAGGTTAGCCGCAATAGTGAGTGAAAGAATAACAAATTTTGAATAAAGAATTATTCCGGCGAAAAGCGAAATCACTGCTTATTCTTCACAATATGCGTCTAAAAGCATTCGTAAATCCCAGCTCCGATGAAGAAGCGATTTACTGATTCAGATTTGCCCGTCAATCAAGGTAATCAGTTTGCCACTCAGCAAACGTACTCACATCGCGCTGCGCTCACCGTTGACATGCCACTTATCTCTTGTGAAAGACGTCTCTTTAATTTTCTGAAGTAACAAGTGAAAAGAGACGTTTTCGCTGATGAGTAAATTACCGTATTTCCTCGAATAATAGCCGGGGACGATTATTATTTTATTTGCACCAAAAGGGGACGATTATCCGAGGGGAGGCGGTTATTCGAGGGAGGCGATTATTTCAAATATTGCTTCAGCCTAAATATTTTGTTTTATTATCCCATTAAATGAAAAAAAATAATCACATTAAATAACTGAACACGGGCTTTTTAAGACGTCTTTTAAGTGTTCCAAATTTGGTACCTTGATTAATTTCAACGAAAGCTTGTTTGTTGCCCAAGGTGTCAATTTTTAACTTGACAGGGAGGGAATAAAAGAAAGAGAAGATGGCGAGAGGGTTGGGGGGAAGGCGATTATTCAAGGGAGGCGATTATTGTAAATATTTCCGTCAAAGGGGGGCGATTATTTGAGGGAGGCGATTAATCGAGGGACGGCTATTATTCGAGGAAATATAGTACCTTTCCTTTCATCTTCGTCGGATATGATGAAGAATGCGCTCCTTAGGCCACGGTCATTGATGTGTAAAATTCACTGGCTGTAAACATAACATAACTTTTATTCAAAATGCAAAGCAGAAAAAAAGGACTAGTCAAAAGTACACCTTGAAAAGGAGAAACAGAGGTTAGTCCTATAACGTTTCACCTAAAACAAAAACTTACAGTATTACGTACAAAATGAATACAAATATATACATCTATTATAATACGTTCGCAAAGTTCAAGATTCTTTTAAGTGATGAAATAAATAAAATAATTCAAATTGCCTTGGTATTTCATCCAAACATTTGCAAGCAAGCGTTCTAGTGAAAGAAACTTGCCCTGTCCGTTTGTGTTGCAAGATAATTTATACAGTTTATAGCGAGGTTCTCATGGGATGATCGTTCATGCGTACAGTGCATTGAGAACAAACAAAATAATTATCGACTGTGTGTTGTCACGTTCGCGGTGTTTGACATTGTTCTTAGTGATGCTTGCCTTGTTACACTAAACTTTCTTCATGTTCAGCCTGAAAAGAAGAATAAATCTGTTTGTTTAGAAAGAATCACTCTTAGATAAATAAACAAAGTACTGAGCCATTAAAATGGCACCCAACCGTATGAACACGATTACACTATTACAGTTGCGTTGCATGAAACGTCATGTGTGATAATATAGTTTTAATGGCACTAAATGAACCTTGTGTCATGTTGGCGAGAACTTCGACACTCGAAGAGGTCGAAACAAAAGTTATCACTTGAGAGGCTGCAATTTGCATCGGAACGCACTAAGTTGCTGGCAAGAGGCATAATAGGACAGAGAGGGAGACTCCCAGTCATACCCCTTGGCATATCTTAATTTCAAAAAATCTATTTTTAGAAAGAAATGCGGACGCACCAGGAAACTCATTTCCGGTGATAGATTCGTCCCAGGACAAGGAGCGCTTTTTCAGGTTGCGTCATCAGCCCGTCCTCACGAAAAATGGCTACTTAAGTTACAAAAATGTTGCAATTTAGGGACGACAACGAAGACAACGGTCAAAATGATTTACACAACAGTACTAACAAACGACCAAGACCTGATTGCGAAGAAGAAATTGAAGGTTGTCCGCGAAAATACCCACGAACTGCACCAGAGCGAACAGGTGGCGCAAGCTTTTCACGGCAAAATCTGAAAAATTTTCTGTCAAACAAAAAGAGACATGCTGAAGCCCGACAGCATAAAACATCTGCGGAAGTACAAATTTTAGAAGATCTGAAAAGGAGGATCCAGTGTGAGGTAGACGAATCCCTCCACTGTGAAGTGGAAGTCATAACTGGCCATTCCAGTAGTGCTGTATTGAGTGTTTTCCCAACAAAAGAGAAGAAGTTTGATGACCATCTCGGTAGTTTTCAGCCTGTGCGATACATTTTCACTCCTTCGTTTCAAGTTTTTATACACAAAACAGTTGAAGAAGGCGATATTGACATTCAGAGTTCCTCTGAACTTCGCAGCTGTTTGCAGAAACTGCGGAAATCTTCAGGTTATGTTCTGTGTCCTGGTATACCGGATTACCTGGACATCGCGTGTGATTTGCGTGTGAGGTCAACAAAAATTAAAGAACAAACGTGGCCGTGGAAGCATGTGGCGGCACAGCAATGCAAGCTGTGGCACAAGCCGAGAGCGAGTTATACGGAAGACGATCAAAGCGAGAAAGAGGCCGAGGTCTGTAGCGAATGTAGACTTGCACGACGCCAACTCAAGGTGGTCCAAGAGAGGAGAAAAGAGCTCGACGAAAGCGCACGAACGAAACGACAAGACGCTTCATCAAAGGTAATATTTTATTTAGCCTAGTACTTTTGAAATTTGTCTCGTTTCCACTGATCAGCCTCGACATCAGAAGATTATATGGACGATTTAAGTGGCAGCCTCTCTAAAAAATAATTATTTACTTTTCCACGTAAAGGTGAAGATCTGTCATCTTAGCCCTGTAAGTCAGCGAGCGAGAGAGCTGAATGCACGACGGGAGAGAGCAAACTACCGACGAATGGCAGAAAGATTGAAGGCTTCCACATCACTCAGTGTCAATGAGGACCAAAACAGCGAGTTGGTAAAGCTTATAGAGTGTATTAGTACCAGCAAGGAGGGTCAGGAAGGCCTAAATAAAGTTTTCAAAGAGGCCGATGTTTGCAACCCGGGTAGAGGAACCGTCTTAAAAGAACTCTGGGAGTTGGAAAGACAAGCTTTTTTCAAAGATCAACGAAAAAACGGTGAGGCTCTATCATTTCTGTCAAATGATAAAACATGTTTTAACTGATAAACGTTTGTTTAAGAGTAAAAAGAAGCATTAAAAACCAGATACAGAGATTTGTGGACAGTGAAAAACAATGTGCGAACCGCTTAGGAAACAGCCTGTTTTCCTCTTTTTACAGAATGATAAGACAATACTAAAAGAAAAACCACATTTTTACCACAATTACGAAATAAATTCGAATTCCATGAAATGCACCTGTTGATCACAAAGCACGACAATTTATCAACGTGCTTTTTTGCAATTTTTTTTTAAAGTAAAGCTTAGATTTGTCTACGCTTTGCATCGTCCTAGAGCGAGTACTACTTGTAATTTGTCTTCGTCATTCCTCCCCTAAAAATTTAAGCTTATTAATGCAATCGCATTTTCGGGTTTGAGTCAGATTTTATCCCTTGTAAGTTACTTTGTAAATTCACACCTATTAAAGCTTAAGGTGTAATTTTGCCGTAAACATAAGCTTACGGAATATTTTAATGGCATAATCTTATTAAAACTTGTCTTCGCGCCAAAATTAAAATTACGGTTATTAACTTACGTCCTAAGGCCATAATGTCCATAATTATGAATAACGGAAGTCAATATTAACCCTCTATAGAGGGTTTAAGTGACATGCTATAAACGTTAGAGTATAAGCTTAAAGCTTACCAGAGGCGACTTCCAGTTTGGATCAAATTACTCCAGCCGTTTCACTTCACGCCATGCGTAAAAACGTTTCAAACAGGTTTTTCCACAATTACGTTAAGTTTGCAAAGGTATGATCTTGCATGGTAAGTACCCTTTCAACACAGTTGAGCCACATCATGCCCCTTGTATGACCACATGCACATTGCAAGCACACATAATCAATAGGTACAAAATCTTTTGTCTGCCAGGTAACCTGGCACGGGAACCAGAAAACCCACACTGAAAAACTGGTAACTCAGAATGTGACAAAAAAATAAATAAATAAAATAAACAATTATTTGATGACACTCACCACAAGTTACCTCTTTTCCTTTCTTAATAAAGTGTACCCGTGATTTTTACCCCAGAGTTCCGAAATTCCCATATTACAGTCTGACGACAGTACAAGTATAATTATGATTGACAAATTAAAGTGGCAATCCTTGCATGTTAAGAAATACATTTTTATTCAGGATGTTTACAAATCTAGCTGTTCTCGTTATTGTGACATCAAAATATTTTTATGTCTTAGAGACTGGAAAAAATGGCAACCGATGGTCTTCCACAACAATAAGATTAGGTAGGTAAAATTTACCACAAAGAAAATAATACATAATAATTGCTTTCCAATTTTCCCCACAAACCTAAAGTTACAAAACACAGCTAAATAAAATTGCAGAGAAGGAGGCACCTGAAAGCACCATACCAGGGATGCCCCCATGATTAAACTTAAAAAAACAAAAAACTAATTAGTGATATACCTGTATAGTGGGTCTCAATATACTGTAACTGCGAAAAGAGTATACTTCAGGTGAATTGAATCAAAGATTATCACAGTCAGTTTTTAGATCTTTTCTTGTCATATTTATCTTTACAACAAGACCTTTATTTCCAAATCAAATCTGACAAACAACCTTGTTTAAACCAAACAGCTTTGGCTATTTATTCAAGAAGCCCTGCAGCCTTCCGTGCAGTAAGAAGCTTAGGTATTCTTCAACTGCCTTGTTCCAAGGAGATAAGAAGAATCATTGGTAAGAATGCTGATGGACCTGGAATCAATGAAGCGTACTTACAGAAGCAAAGTATTCTATTTAAAGAATTTTGTCAGAAAACTACAAGTACAGGAAAGCGCGAACCTCTTGGAGTTGGAGCTCTGATCTTTGATGAAACTAAGGTAGACATTAATATTAATAACAATAATAATCACAGTCACAGTCACAGTCACAGTCACAATCGCAATATTTTCAGCCATACATGTAAAAGGCATTCATGCATGCAAGGTTACGTAAGACTAAAAAACAATATACATAACACTTCAACTCAATTAGAAATTCTTCCTCATAAAAGGCTGGGGAAGGGAGGTTAATAAGATGCTGGCAGGGTAGCCCCAAAGTTGAAATTTACTTTTACATTATCGCATTCATTATCAAAACATACCAGTCATTATTTCATGCATAACTTTAAACAAACTCTGTGCTTAAGTTTTAGCCTGTGTGAAATTGCTTATGTCACTTTTTGATGTTTTTTTTTTTATAAATATATAATTATATTAAATTCATTTAAATTGCACTTGCTCATTACTTATTTATCTGGGCTGGGTTGGTGACAGGCTGAATAATGTTAATTGCAAAATACTCTACTATAGTTTTCATGCTGTAATATGCCTTTGACCATTATATGCTAAAAGGTGCAATGCAAGTCATTAATTGAAGGGTATTCTGCAAATTTAAAGTGGCCGCACATCACTTTTTGGCCTTAAAATCAAAATCTCTCTATATTTGCTCTACTTTAGCATACAGACTGGTTATCGTATCAGAAATGAAGTTCTGTACTTACCTTGTGATTTAAAAGGCTTGGACTACAAACAAAAGAAATCAACCATGCATCAGATCCTTTTAATTCTGTGTCTTGAATTTTTGGGAAAATTCCTAATCCTTTGGATTATAGCTTTCTAAGTGCGAAATAAGTGCGGAACTTCATTTCTGACACCATTTCCAGTCTATGTATACGTTATGCCAAAGTAGAGTGAGTTTATAGATATTTTGTATTTTAAGGAAAAAAAAGCTATACAGTGTACTGTATACCCCACTTTGGCAGAAATATACCCTTCAATTATTATTATCATTGATATTGTTATTAGAGTACATTTTACATTTATCTTCAGCACTTAATTATTAAAAACTGGAATCAAAGCTCTTATGAACCCACATTACCTAAATCATATATTGAACAACTGAGCCCTAGTTGTAAGCACCCCCCCTACCCCCCTCCCCTCCCTACCCCCTACCCCTCTTCCCACATTTCCCAGCAACTGATTAAGACTCTTGTACCCAAATCTTTATTTTTATCACAGGTTCAGTCAAAGATTATATGGAATTCCATGAGTTCCAGAATCATGGGGTTTGCCATGAGTCCTGATGAACTACCCTGGTTGCATGATGTTTTTATGACTGTGCCAGATAATTTTGAAGGACAGAAGACATCGTACATCCTTCAATTCCTGTGGCGGGATTTAACATCCAGTTATGATGTGATTGGGCCTTACTTTACTTGTGCAGGTTCCTGGGATCACCAATTTCTTCTTGAGTGTGTTTTCAGGACTCTCCAGGTGTTCACCCTGTACAACTTCAAGGTACGAGTCCTCGTATGCGATGGTGCATCATCTAACCTGGCTTTGATTAAGCTACTTTGTGGGTACAAGCGAGAACAGCTTCCCCTGGCTAATGGAGAAGATCCATATGCAGTGAAGGCCTTTTTCCAAAATCCTTATGAAGACGAACCTGACAAGAGAGTGTTTGTTGTTATTTGTCCTTCTCACCAGGTAAAACAATATTACTTTTCAATAATTAATATTTGGCTATGTGAATAGCTCTTTATTCACACACCTCTTGACATGCCTGTGCTTTCTAATTTCTGTCTATTAGTAGTTTCAGTTTACTTCAGTTTATTTATTTGCTAGAAAAAGAAATACTGATTTCGAAACAAGAAGTCTATTTCTGAAGAACACTTTTCTAGCAGATCCATTTACAGCTACATTATGTGTCTGGTAGTCAGCAATCAAGATTAATTCAAAAAATGTAAACCGATTGTGATCCTTCTTTTTGTGCAAGATATACCTTACAAAAAATTTTGCTTTTCAATTATGTTTCTTTACATCCATACTAGTTACTGATTCCACTGTGGTAATCCAAACACTCACTGACAATAATCTAGACAAACAGGGGGAGCATAAAAACTATATGTTCAGTAACAAAATGTATTGCATTTCTGTTTCTTTTCATACATACATGTAAAGTACACATGTAGTTGAGAACAACATCACTGAACTTAAATGTCCCTTAATTGCTAAGGAGGTCTTAATTATGATCTTTGACTTTTCTGTACTTTTGACAGCTAAAAAACAATGTTGCTGCACTGTACAGCTCCCGACCTGGTGGAACCAAAGCATTTACAAAGGATGGTGTAGAGTTTGGATGGCAGCCTATACTGGATCAGTATGAACGAGACCAGACAAGATTTGAACAAAACTTAGCTAGAAGGGTTCCTGGCTTGAGGTACAGTTTTGTTCACAGGGATAGTTGGACACGTCTCAATGTTCTTCCAGCAAAGATCATGCAAGTAAGTACAAAAATAACCTTTGAGAAGGTTATAATTAACTATCAGGCATTCGTTAAATGCAAAAACTGGCACTAGAAAAAAAAGTCAAGTTACGAGGCCAAAAAATCTAACACAAACATTCTATGTATTGGATCATACTTCATAAATCAAAATTTCACCTCTCATGAATCAACATGTCATGGTTGAATAAATCAGCTCTCAAACTTTCCCTTTCTCTATTCCTCTCACCATCTTCCTGTAGTAACCTAGTATGTGAATATTTATGTTGAGCAATAATAATAATAATAATAATAATAATAATAATAATAATAACAATAATAATAGCACCCCATCATACTATTTCAACTGTATTAATAGCATACAAAAGTTGTATTACTGCTGCATAACAATAATAATAATACCACCCAGCATTTATTACCTGCCAGATGCAAAATCTAAATTACAATTTTGTATCATAACACGATTTTCCAAATGTTAAAATTTGGCAAACAATTAAACATCTACATTTAGACATCTGCACATTCAAATTTACATAATATCTACATATTTGTATCACTAACAGTATATATATAATTGTTATTTTGCCAGCAACGATACATGATAAGTGCACTGCAAGAGCATGCAAGGAAAATTCCGCCACCACAAGATGCAGCATCAGTGGAAATGACTGCCAAGTATTTAGAGGCATGCCACTTCATTTTTGAAAAAGGCACATTGAGTCATTTGACCATAACCCCGAGATACCACCAAGTGCTTGATAACATTAGAAAAGGGTTTTCATTCTTCAAAGATTGGGCATCATGTCATCAAAGAACAGGTATGAATTTATGCACACAAGAAATAATGATTATCCACCATCAGTTAATTTATTATAATCTTTCTTTGAACAATTTTAATAAAAATTACATACCTCTTACTAACCGAGTTTGAGGTCCTACTGTAAATTACGGACCAAGTTTTTTCACATTGATTTATGGCCCAAGCACGAAGCGTGTTGGCCATAAATTAACGGGACAAAATGAGGATCTGTAACTTGTACAGCAA
>JAEMWC010000231.1:57500-125000 GCA_016490735.1 Pachyseris speciosa | reverse complement strand
TAAATGAATCAGAGAGAATCCATTTTCCGATGAACTGGTCAAGCAGTGATCGCTCGCGATTTGTGTATTCACTTGTCAATTCCCCAACGGAGCTTGCCGGTATAAGAGCAGTTTTACTATTGAATTGCAAAAGATATTCACGTAGAATATAATCTTGAATGAAATAAGGTAACTGTTAATTAATCAAATCTAGACTAAAGTAAACTGCATTACACTACTTATTTACGAAAAATCGGACTAATTAAAAGAGAATCCGAATAAAAAAAAAAAACAAACAAACAAACAAACAAACAAAAACAAAAGAAAACAAAAAATGAGTTTGGCTTGAAAAATTTCCCGAAAAAAGATGATACGAACAGAGGAAAAAAGAAAAAAGAAAAAAAAAAAAAAAAACCAGGCGAGTGCGATAGTTGAATCCTAGTTGCTCGTAGTAATTCAACTGTCCTGCGTGTTGCGCGCTACGCGCGATCGCGAGCACCACCAACGCACAAGTACTGTTAACTGCGCTAGTTTAAGGAAAATAAACGTCCCCTTGGCGATATTAGTCGGCTGATATTTTATTTCTGTTGTAAAGATATTTTCATGTTTGAAAATTGAAAACGATTTTTATTTACAAATTTGTACACTGGCACGGTTTACGAACAATTAACAACGGTTTTAAACGATTTTCTACGATTTTGACCTTTGAAAAGAAATAACAAACATTAACTCATATTTTATTGAAATTAGCCCGAAATCATACTAAATCGTTAAAAACCGTCACAAACACGCTTGAAATCGTATGAAAGAGATCGTAAACCGTCGTAAATACGTGAAAACGTCATTTGGACATAATTCAAGTGCCCTACACATGTTAAGATTCAATATTTCAGTCTTTCGCCACTATTTCCTATTATGTCGGCCACGCGAGAGCTCATAGACTGTATAATTCTATCTATCAGCTGTTGTGAAATACCACTAATCGTTCTTTGTACCCTTTCACAAAACTGCTCATATGATTCATGCGTTATGCCTCTTTCAAGCGCATCTTTCGCCAACTTCTTAGAAACAATATGGAATACGTTCTCTATTGGATTTAAGTCTGGAATTCGTGGTGGAATTTTTAAAAGTTCACAATGACAACGGGCCATAGCCTCACGGGCTGCTCTGCTGTTTTGTGAAGGATCACCGTCTTGCAGCCACACTCGACTCAATCCTTTGCATGATCGCTCAAACATTGTGTTGAAATGCTGATCAATAAAAGATGTGAAATAGTTTCCATCCAGTTTTTCGTATCTTTCACAAACAAGCACTCCTTTGCCGTGACTTATTGTTACCATGAACTTGGCCACTTTTCCTCCCGTTCCAGATTTACTGCCTTTGGCCAAGCACCCTTGTGTGAGGCCTTCAGATCTTTTTCTCCATACTCTCCCTTTGGGGGCGCGTGCTTGCTCCAGTGGATTAGTCTTGTACACGAATGAGACACCATCCAAGTAGAAGGCGAGGGAATCTGTCCAAACACTCGGGGAGTATTCTGCTTGCATTTTCCGGGCAAACTCCACTCTCTGGTCTTTGTCGGTCTGACTCATTAGCCCCTTTTTGCGTGCCTGAAGGAAGAAGTAACCATTTCTGTTTAGTAAACGCCTAACAGTCCGGTCGGTGACATGATGAATTCCTGTCCGCTCCATCAGACGCCGTGAGGAAAAGGAGCCCTCTTGGTCTCTCAATTCTACTAGACTTCGAAGAATTAATGCCTCTTGTTCTGGAGTGAGTTTTTCTTCCTTCCACAAAACGTTCTACGGTTCTCTCGCACTTTGTTCTCTGTGCTTGCTATGCGTTGCAAACTTGTTTTCGAAATTCTACATCGTAGAGCAATTTCTTCTAGCGTGAGAGGTGTTGTGTTTTTAAGCGCTCTAATTGTAGCCTTTGTTTCCTCGGGTATTCTATTTCTCCCTGGCATGTTGAAAGATATTTTTCGGTAATAACAATGTTCTTTATCACCTCCTCTGCTATTTCCGAAAGTCACATAACAATTCACCGTTATATATTCTCCATGTTGCCGAAAATATCCCGCGTGTAATACCTTAACTTAGAGTGCACACCGTAAATAGATGACGCGCGTGACTGCATCAGAGACCTGTGTTTAATCGCGTTTAACGAGTTGACAGATGGCTATCTAATTACCCGCACCCATTGTTTCGTGACGTTCACAGTCTTGATACAATCTTGGACACAATAAATGGAACATTTGAACCACCCCTCCTCCCCATTTCAATGATGCCAAAATGGCGCGTTTTGCTCTTCGCGCGCCTTCATCATTGCTTAGGGGGGATGGGGGTTAATTAGTCCATTTTATTCCGTCCAAGATTGTCCGAGTTTCCCACTGGCGTGACTACTGGTGTTAAATATGGTAATGGCGCGATTACGGGTAGCAGTTGCACGCTGAAAAGTTAAACTTTAGATCAGAATGCAAACCTGACAGTGAATGCATACCCAGGCGAGACTAAAATAAATGTTCTCCATGACACTCATCAGATGCTATGTTAAGTGTTTTAGATACTTTCTTAACATGGAAACAAAAGATGCATAAATCAGAGCCATATTCGGAGTCAAATTGTCAAGTCCGCGCCTCAACTAAGTCGGCTTTCTATGCTGTCTAAGGAATGCTTTTCCTAATTATTGCGCGGGAAATTAAAAGTACCGTAACGATTTAATATTTCGGCTTATACTTGTCAACGAAGTTCGTAAGAACATAACGATGGAGCTGCTCTCTCAGTATGTATCTAGTAGTTCACAGTCGGAAAGTTCCCTTGACGAATTGCAGCCAGCCAAAGTGAGAAGCGTGTACTTAATAACCTATAGCCAAGCTGATCTCAGCATTTTCCCGGACAGACAGTCGTTCGCAGATGCCGTTTGTGAGGCTGTTTTGAATTGCGAGGGAGCCAAAACGAAAGTAATTCAGTGGACTTGTTGCCAGGAAAACCATAAAAAGCAAGGGAAGCAATAAATGAATCAGAGAGAATCCATTTTCCGATGAACTGGTCAAGCAGTGATCGCTCGCGATTTGTGTATTCACTTGTCAATTCCCCAACGGAGCTTGCCGGTATAAGAGCAGTTTTACTATTGAATTGCAAAAGATATTCACGTAGAATATAATCTTGAATGAAATAAGGTAACTGTTAATTAATCAAATCTAGACTAAAGTAAACTGCATTACACTACTTATTTACGAAAAATCGGACTAATTAAAAGAGAATCCGAATAAAAAAAAAAAACAAACAAACAAACAAACAAAAACAAAAGAAAACAAAAAATGAGTTTGGCTTGAAAAATTTCCCGAAAAAAGATGATACGAACAGAGGAAAAAAGAAAAAAAAAAAAAAAAAAAAAAAAAAAACCAGGCGAGTGCGATAGTTGAATCCTAGTTGCTCGTAGTAATTCAACTGTCCTGCGTGTTGCGCGCTACGCGCGATCGCGAGCACCACCAACGCACAAGTACTGTTAACTGCGCTAGTTTAAGGAAAATAAACGTCCCCTTGGCGATATTAGTCGGCTGATATTTTATTTCTGTTGTAAAGATATTTTCATGTTTGAAAATTGAAAACGATTTTTATTTACAAATTTGTACACTGGCACGGTTTACGAACAATTAACAACGGTTTTAAACGATTTTCTACGATTTTGACCTTTGAAAAGAAATAACAAACATTAACTCATATTTTATTGAAATTAGCCCGAAATCATACTAAATCGTTAAAAACCGTCACAAACACGCTTGAAATCGTATGAAAGAGATCGTAAACCGTCGTAAATACGTGAAAACGTCATTTGGACATAATTCAAGTGCCCTACACATGTTAAGATTCAATATTTCAGTCTTTCGCCACTATTTCCTATTATGTCGGCCACGCGAGAGCTCATAGACTGTATAATTCTATCTATCAGCTGTTGTGAAATACCACTAATCGTTCTTTGTACCCTTTCACAAAACTGCTCATATGATTCATGCGTTATGCCTCTTTCAAGCGCATCTTTCGCCAACTTCTTAGAAACAATATGGAATACGTTCTCTATTGGATTTAAGTCTGGAATTCGTGGTGGAATTTTTAAAAGTTCACAATGACAACGGGCCATAGCCTCACGGGCTGCTCTGCTGTTTTGTGAAGGATCACCGTCTTGCAGCCACACTCGACTCAATCCTTTGCATGATCGCTCAAACATTGTGTTGAAATGCTGATCAATAAAAGATGTGAAATAGTTTCCATCCAGTTTTTCGTATCTTTCACAAACAAGCACTCCTTTGCCGTGACTTATTGTTACCATGAACTTGGCCACTTTTCCTCCCGTTCCAGATTTACTGCCTTTGGCCAAGCACCCTTGTGTGAGGCCTTCAGATCTTTTTCTCCATACTCTCCCTTTGGGGGCGCGTGCTTGCTCCAGTGGATTAGTCTTGTACACGAATGAGACACCATCCAAGTAGAAGGCGAGGGAATCTGTCCAAACACTCGGGGAGTATTCTGCTTGCATTTTCCGGGCAAACTCCACTCTCTGGTCTTTGTCGGTCTGACTCATTAGCCCCTTTTTGCGTGCCTGAAGGAAGAAGTAACCATTTCTGTTTAGTAAACGCCTAACAGTCCGGTCGGTGACATGATGAATTCCTGTCCGCTCCATCAGACGCCGTGAGGAAAAGGAGCCCTCTTGGTCTCTCAATTCTACTAGACTTCGAAGAATTAATGCCTCTTGTTCTGGAGTGAGTTTTTTCTTCCTTCCACAAAACGTTCTACGGTTCTCTCGCACTTTGTTCTCTGTGCTTGCTATGCGTTGCAAACTTGTTTTCGAAATTCTACATCGTAGAGCAATTTCTTCTAGCGTGAGAGGTGTTGTGTTTTTAAGCGCTCTAATTGTAGCCTTTGTTTCCTCGGGTATTCTATTTCTCCCTGGCATGTTGAAAGATATTTTTCGGTAATAACAATGTTCTTTATCACCTCCTCTGCTATTTCCGAAAGTCACATAACAATTCACCGTTATATATTCTCCATGTTGCCGAAAATATCCCGCGTGTAATACCTTAACTTAGAGTGCACACCGTAAATAGATGACGCGCGTGACTGCATCAGAGACCTGTGTTTAATCGCGTTTAACGAGTTGACAGATGGCTATCTAATTACCCGCACCCATTGTTTCGTGACGTTCACAGTCTTGATACAATCTTGGACACAATAAATGGAACATTTGAACCACCCCTCCTCCCCATTTCAATGATGCCAAAATGGCGCGTTTTGCTCTTCGCGCGCCTTCATCATTGCTTAGGGGGGGATGGGGGTTAATTAGTCCATTTTATTCCGTCCAAGATTGTCCGAGTTTCCCACTGGCGTGACTACTGGTGTTAAATATGGTAATGGCGCGATTACGGGTAGCAGTTGCACGCTGAAAAGTTAAACTTTAGATCAGAATGCAAACCTGACAGTGAATGCATACCCAGGCGAGACTAAAATAAATGTTCTCCATGACACTCATCAGATGCTATGTTAAGTGTTTTAGATACTTTCTTAACATGGAAACAAAAGATGCATAAATCAGAGCCATATTCTGAGTCAAATTGTCAAGTCCGCGCCTCAACTAAGTCGGCTTTCTATGCTGTCTAAGGAATGCTTTTCCTAATTATTGCGCGGGAAATTAAAAGTACCGTAACGATTTAATATTTCGGCTTATACTTGTCAACGAAGTTCGTAAGAACATAACGATGGAGCTGCTCTCTCAGTATGTATCTAGTAGTTCACAGTCGGAAAGTTCCCTTGACGAATTGCAGCCAGCCAAAGTGAGAAGCGTGTACTTAATAACCTATAGCCAAGCTGATCTCAGCATTTTCCCGGACAGACAGTCGTTCGCAGATGCCGTTTGTGAGGCTGTTTTGAATTGCGAGGGAGCCAAAACGAAAGTAATTCAGTGGACTTGTTGCCAGGAAAACCATAAAAAGCAAGGGAAGCAATAAATGAATCAGAGAGAATCCATTTTCCGATGAACTGGTCAAGCAGTGATCGCTCGCGATTTGTGTATTCACTTGTCAATTCCCCAACGGAGCTTGCCGGTATAAGAGCAGTTTTACTATTGAATTGCAAAAGATATTCACGTAGAATATAATCTTGAATGAAATAAGGTAACTGTTAATTAATCAAATCTAGACTAAAGTAAACTGCATTACACTACTTATTTACGAAAAATCGGACTAATTAAAAGAGAATCCGAATAAAAAAAAAAAAAAAAAAAAAAAAAACAAAAACAAAAACAAAAGAAAACAAAAAATGAGTTTGGCTTGAAAAATTTCCCGAAAAAAGATGATACGAACAGAGGAAAAAAGAAAAAAAAAAAAAAAAAAAAAAAAAACCAGGCGAGTGCGATAGTTGAATCCTAGTTGCTCGTAGTAATTCAACTGTCCTGCGTGTTGCGCGCTACGCGCGATCGCGAGCACCACCAACGCACAAGTACTGTTAACTGCGCTAGTTTAAGGAAAATAAACGTCCCCTTGGCGATATTAGTCGGCTGATATTTTATTTCTGTTGTAAAGATATTTTCATGTTTGAAAATTGAAAACGATTTTTATTTACAAATTTGTACACTGGCACGGTTTACGAACAATTAACAACGGTTTTAAACGATTTTCTACGATTTTGACCTTTGAAAAGAAATAACAAACATTAACTCATATTTTATTGAAATTAGCCCGAAATCATACTAAATCGTTAAAAACCGTCACAAACACGCTTGAAATCGTATGAAAGAGATCGTAAACCGTCGTAAATACGTGAAGTCATTTTATTCGTCCAAGTTGTCAATATTCAGCTTTGACTATTTTATTATGTGGCGCGAGAGCATAGCTGTAAATTTAAACTTTGTGAAAACCACTAATGCTTTGTACCCTTTCACAAAATGCTCATGATTCATCGATGCTTTAAGCGCATCTTTCAACTTAGAAACAATATGGAATAGCCTATTGGATTTAAGTCAATTCGTGTGGAATTTTTAAGGTTCACTGACAAGGCCATGCCTACGCGGGTTTTTGAAGTACCGTAACGATTCAATATTTCGGCTTGTACTTGTCAACGAAGTTCGTAAGAACATAACGATGGAGCTGCTCTCTCAGTATGTATCTAGTAGTTCACAGTCGGAAAGTTCCCTTGACGAATTGCAGCCAGCCAAAGTGAGAAGCGTGTACTTAATAACCTATAGCCAAGCTGATCTCAGCATTTTCCCGGACTGACAGTCGTTCGCAGAGATGCCGTTTGTGAGGCTGTTTTGAATTGCGAGGGACCCAAAACGAAAGTAATTCAGTGGACTTGTTGCCAGGAAAACCATAAAAAGCAAGGAAGCAATAAATGAATCAGAGAGAATCCATTTTTCCGATGAACTGGTCAAGCAGTGATCGCTCGCGATTTGTGTATTCACTTGTCAATTCCCCAACGGAGCTTGCCGGTATAAGAGCAGTTTTACTATTGAATTGCAAAAGATATTCACGTAGAATATAATCTTGAATGAAATAAGGTAACTGTTAATTAATCAAGTCTAGACTAAAGTAAACTGCATTACACCACTTATTTACGAAAAATCGGACTAATTAAAGAGAATCCGAATAAAAAAAAAAAAACAAAAAAAAAAACAAAAACAAAAAACAAAAAAAAACAAAAAATGAGTTTGGCTTGAAAATTTCCCGAAAAAAGATGATACGAACAGAGAAAAAAAGAAAAAAGAAAAAAAAAAAAAAAAAAACCAGGCGGATACGATAGTTGAATCCTAGTTATCGTAGTTCAACTGTCCTGCAAGTTGCGCGCTACGCACGATCGCGAGCACCACCAACGCACAGGTACTGTCAAGTGCGCTAGTTAAGGAAAATAAACGTCCCTTGGCGATATTTGTCGGCTGATATTTTATTTCTGTTGTAAAGATATTTTCATGTTTGAAAATTGAAAAACGATTTTTGTTTACAAATTTGTACACTGGCACGGTTTACGAAACAATTAACAACGGTTTTAAACGATTTTCTACGATTTTGACCTTTGAAAAGAAATAACAAACATTAACTCATATTTTATTGAAATTAGCCCGAAATCGTACTAAATCGTTTAAAAACCGTCACAAACACGCTTGAAATCGTATGAAATAGATCGTAAACCGTCGCAAATACGTGAAAACGTCATTTGGACATAATTCAAGTGCCCTACACATGTTAAGATTCAATATTTCAGTCTTTCGCCACTATTTCCTATTATGTCGGCCACGCGAGAACTCATAGACTGTATAGTTCTATCTATCAGTTGTTGTGAAATACCACTAATCGTTCTTTGTACCCTTTCACAAAACTGTCATATGATTCATGCGTTATGCCTCTTTCAAGCGCATCTTTCGCCAACTTCTTAGAGACAATGTGGAATACGTTCTCTATTGGATTCAAGTCTGGAATTCGCGGTGGAATTTTTAAAAGTTCACAATGGCAACGGGCCATAGCCTCACGGGCTGCTCTTGCTGTTTTGTGAAGGATCACCGTCTTGCAGCCACAGTCGACTCAATCCTTTGCATGATCGCTCAAACATTGTGTTGAAATGCTGGTCAATAAAAGATGCGAAATAGTTTCCATCCAGTTTTTCGTATCTTTCACAAACAAGCACTCCTTTGCCGTGACTTATTGCTACCATGAACTTGGCCACTTTTCCTCCCGTTCCAGATTTACTGCCTTTGGCCAAGCACCCTTGTGTGAGGCCTTCAGATCTTTTTCTCCATACTCTCCCTTTGGGGGCGCGTGCTTGGTCCAGTGGATTAGTCTTGTACACGAATGAGACACCATCCAAGTAGAAGGCGAGGGAATCTGTCCAAACACTCGGGGAGTATTCTGCTTGCATTTTCCGGGCAAACTCCACTCTCTGGTCTTTGTCGGTCTGACTCATTAGCCCCTTTTTGCGTGCCTGAAGGAAGAAGTAACCATTTCTGTTTAGTAAACGCCTAACAGTCCGGTCGGTGACATGATGAATTCCTGTCCGCTCCATCAGACGCCGTGAGGAAAAGGAGCCCTCTTGGTCTCTCAATTCTACTAGACTTCGAAGAATTAATGCCTCTTGTTCTGGAGTGAGTTTTTTCTTCCTTCCACAAAACGTTCTACGGTTCTCTCGCACTTTGTCTCTGTGCTTGCTATGCGTTGCAAACTTGTTTTCGAAATTCTACATCGTAGAGCAATTTCTTCTAGCGTGAGAGGTGTTGTGTTTTTAAGCGCTCTAATTGTAGCCTTTGTTTCCTCGGGTATTCTTTTTCTCCCTGGCATGTTGAAAGAATTTTTCGGTAATAACAATGTTCTTTATCACCTCCTCTGCTATTTCCGAAAGTCACATAACAATTCACCGTTATATATTCTCCATGTTGCCGAAAATATCCCGGGTGTAATGCCTTAACTTAGAGTGCACACCGTAAATAGATGACGCGCGTGACTGCGTCAGAGACCTGTGTTTAATCGCGTTTAACGAGTTGACAGATGGCTATCTAATTACCCGCACCCATTGTTTCGTGACGTTCACAGTCTTGATACATGTCCGAGTTTCCCACTGGCGTGACTACTGGTGTTAAATATGGTAATGGCGCGATTACGGGTAGCAGTTGCACGCTGAAAAGTTAAACTTTAGATCAGAATGCAAACCTGACAGTGAATGCATACCCAGGCGAGACTAAAATAAAATGTTCTCCATGACACTCATCAGATGCTATGTTAAGCGTTTTAGATACTTTCTTAACATGGAAACAAAAGATGCATAAATCAGAGCCATATTCGGAGTCAAAATGTCAAGTCCGCGCCTCAACTAAGTCGGCTTTCTATTCTGTCTAAGGAATGCTTTTCCTAATTATTGCGCGGGAAATTAAAAGTACCGTAACGATTTAATATTTCGGCTTATACTTGTCAAACGAAGTTCGTAAGAACATAACGATGGAGCTGCTCTCTCAGTATGTATCTAGTAGTTCACAGTCGGAAAGTTCCCTTGACGAATTGCAGCCAGCCAAAGTGAGAAGCGTGTACTTAATAACCTATAGCCAAGCTGATCTCAGCATTTTCCCGGACTGACAGTCGTTCGCAGATGCCGTTTGTGAGGCTGTTTTGAATTGCGAGGGAGCCAAAACGAAAGTAATTCAGTGGACTTGTTAAAGATGCATAAATCAGAGCCATATTCGGAGTCAAAATGTCAAGTTCGCGCTCAACTAAGTCGGCTTTCTATCTGTCTGAGGAATGCTTTTCCTAATTATTGCGCGGGAAAATTAAAAAGTACCGTAACGATTCAATATTTCGGCTTATACTTGTCAACGAAGTTCGTAAGAACATAACGATGGAGCTGCTCTCTCAGTATTTATCTAGTAGTTCACAGTCGGAAAGTTCCCTTGACGAATGCAGCCAGCCAAGTGAGAGCGGGTGTACTTAATACCTATAGCCAGGCTGTCTCAGCATTTTTCCCGGACTGACAGTCGTTCGCAGATGCCCGTTTGTGAGGCTGTTTTGAATTGCGAGGGACCCAAAACGAAAGTAATTCAGTGGACTTGTTGCCAGGAAAACCATAAAAAGCAAGGGAAGCAATAAATGAATCAGAGAGAATCAATTTTCCGATGAACTGGTCAAGCAGTGATCGCTCGCGATTTGTGTATTCACTTGTCAATTCCCCAACGGAGCTTGCCGGTATAAGAGCAGTTTTACTATTGAATTGCAAAAGATATTCACGTAGAATATAATCTTGAATGAAAATAAGGTAACTGTTAATTAATCAAGTCTAGACTAAAGTAAACTGCATTACACCACTTATTTACGAAAAGTCGGACTAATTAAAAGAGAATCCGAATAAAAACAAAACAAAGCAAAAACAAAAAACAAAACAAAACAAAACAAAAAATGAGTTTGGCTTGAAAAATTTCCCTAAAAAAGATGATACGAACAGAGGAAAAAAGAAAAAAGAAAAAAAAACTGAAACAAAACAAAAAAAAAAAAAAAAAGGCGGATGCGATAGTTGAATCCTAGTTATAGTAGTTCAACTGTCCTGCAAGTTGCGCGCTAGACACGATCGCGAGCACCACCAACGCACAGGTACTGTCAAGTGCGCTAGTTTAAGGAAAATAAACGTCCCCTTGGCGATATTTGTCGGCTGATATTTTATTTCTGTTGTAAAGATATTTTCATGTTTGAAAATTGAAAACGATTTTTGTTTACAAATTTGTACACTGGCACGGTTTACGAACAATTAACAACGGTTTTAAACGATTTTCTACGATTTTGACCTTTGAAAAGAAATAACAAACATTAACTCATATTTTATTGCAATTAGCCCGAAATCGTACTAAATCGTTAAAAACCGTCACAAACACGCTTGAAATCGTATGAAATAGATCGTAAACCGTCGCAAATACGTGAAAACGTCATTTGGACATAATTCAAGTGCCCTACACATGTTAAGATTCAATATTTCAGTCTTTCGCCACTATTTCCTATAATGTCGGCCACGCGAGAACTCATAGACTGTATAGTTCTATCTATCAGTTGTTGTGAAATACCACTAATCGTTCTTTGTACCCTTTCACAAAACTGTTCATATGATTCATGCGTTATGCCTCTTTCAAGCGCATCTTTCGCCAACTTCTTAGAGACAATGTGGAATACGTTCTCTATTGGATTCAAGTCTGGACTTCGCGGTGGAATTTTTAAAAGTTCACAATGGCAACGGGCCATAGCCTCACGGGCTGCTTTGCTGTTTTGTGAAGGATCACCGTCTTGCAGCCACAGTCGACTCAATCCTTTGCATGATCGCTCAAACATTGTGTTGAAATGCTGGTCAATAAAAGATGCGAAATAGTTTCTATCCAGTTTTTTGTATCTTTCACACAACAAGCACTCCTTTGCCGTGACTTATTGCTACCATGAACTTGGCCACTTTTCCTCCCGTTCCAGATTTACTGCCTTTGGCCAAGCACCCTTGTGTGAGGCCTTCAGATCTTTTTCTCCATACTCTCCCTTTGGGGCGCGTGTTTGGTCCAGTGGATTAGTCTTGTACACGAATGAGACACCATCCAAGTAGAAGGCGAGGGAATCTGTCCAAACACTCGGGGGGTATTCTGCTTGCATTTTCCGGGCAAACTCCACTCTCTGGTCTTTGTCGGTCTGACTCATTAGCCCCTTTTTGCGTGCCTGAAGGAAGAAGTAACCATTTCTTTTAGTAAACGCCTAACAGTTCGGTCGGTGACATGATGAATTCCTGTCCGCTCCATCAGACGCCGTGAGGAAAAGGAGCCCTCTTGGTCTCTCAATTCTACTAGACTTCGAAGAATTAATGCCTCTTGTTCTGGAGTGAGTTTTTTCTTCCTTCCACAAAACGTTCTACGGTTCTCTCGCACTTTGTCCTCTGTGCTTGCTATGCGTTGCACACCTGTTTTCGAAATTCTACATCGTAGAGCAATTTCTTCTAGCGTGAGAGGTGTTGTGCTTTAAGCGCTCTAATTGTAGCCTTTGTTTCCTCGGGTATTCTTTTTCTCCCTGGCATGTTGAAAGATATTTTTCGGTAATAACAATGTTCTTTATCACCTCCTCTGCTATTTCCGAAAGTCACATAACAATTCACCGTTATATATTCTCCATGTTGCCGAAAATATCCCGGGTGTAATGCCTTAACTTAGAGTGCACACCGTAAATAGATGACGCGCGTGACTGCGTCAGAGACCTGTGTTTAATCGCGTTTAACGAGTTGACAGATGGCTATCTAATTACCCGCATCCATTGTTTCGTGACGTTCACAGTCTTGATACAATCTTGGACACAATAAATGGAACATTTGAACCACCCCTCCCCCCCATTTCAATGATGCCAACAATTAACACGGTTTTAAACGATTTTCTACGAATTTGACCTTTTGAAAAAGAAAAATAACAAACATTAACTCATATTTTATTGAAATTAGCCCGAAATCGTAACTAAATTCGTTAAAAAACCGTCACAAACACGCTTGAAATCGTATGAAATAGATCGTAAACCGTCGCAAATACGTGAAAACGTCATTTGGACATAATTCAAGTGCCCTACACATGTTAAGATTCAATATTTCAGTCTTTCGCCACTATTTCCTATATTATGTCGGCCACGCGAGAGCTCATAGACTGTATAGTTCTATCTATCAGTTGTTGTGAAATACCACTAATCGTTCTTTGTACCCTTTCACAAAACTGTCATATGATTCATGCGTTATGCCTCTTTCAAGCGCATCTTTCGCCAACTTCTTAGAGACAATGTGGAATACGTTCTCTATTGGATTCAAGTCTGGAATTCGCGGTGGAATTTTTAAAAGTTCACAATGGCAACGGGCCATAGCCTCACGGGCTGCTCTGCTGTTTTGTGAAGGATCACCGTCTTGCAGCCACAGTCGACTCAATCCTTTGCATGATCGCTCAAACATTGTGTTGAAATGCTGGTCAATAAAAGATGCGAAATAGTTTCCATCCAGTTTTTCGTATCTTTCACAAACAAGCACTCCTTTGCCGTGACTTATTGCTACCATGAACTTGGCCACTTTTCCTCCCGTTCCAGATTTACTGCCTTTGGCCAAGCACCCTTGTGTGAGGCCTTCAGATCTTTTTCTCCATACTCTCCCTTTGGGGGCGCGTGCTTGGTCCAGTGGATTAGTCTTGTACACGAATGAGACACCATCCAAGTAGAAGGCGAGGGAATCTGTCCAAACACTCGGGAGTATTCTGCTTGCATTTTCCGGGCAAACTCCACTCTCTGGTCTTTGTCGGTCTGACTCATTAGCCCCTTTTTGCGTGCCTGAAGGAAGAAGTAACCATTTCTGTTTAGTAAACGCCTAACAGTTCGGTCGGTGACATGATGAATTCCTGTCCGCTCCATCAGACGCCGTGAGGAAAAGGAGCCCTCTTGGTCTCTCAATTCTACTAGACTTCGAAGAATTAATGCCTCTTGTTCTGGAGTGAGTTTTTTCTTCCTTCCACAAAACGTTCTACGGTTCTCTCGCACTTTGTCCTCTGTGCTTGCTATGCGTTGCAAACTTGTTTTCGAAATTCTACATCGTAGAGCAATTTCTTCTAGCGTGAGAGGTGTTGTGCTTTTAAGCGCTCTAATTGTAGCCTTTGTTTCCTCGGGTATTCTTTTTCTCCCTGGCATGTTGAAAGATATTTTTCGGTAATAACAATGTTCTTTATCACCTCCTCTGCTATTTCCGAAAGTCACATAACAATTCACCGTTATATATTCTCCATGTTGCCGAAAATATCCCGGGTGTAATGCCTTAACTTAGAGTGCACACCGTAAATAGATGACGCGCGTGACTGCGTCAGAGACCTGTGTTTAATCGCGTTTAACGAGTTGACAGATGGCTATCTAATTACCCGCACCCATTGTTTCGTGACGTTCACAGTCTTGATACAATCTTGGACACAATAAATGGAACATTTGAACCACCCCTCCTCCCCATTTCAATGATGCCAAAATGGCGCGTTTTGCTCTTCGCGCGCCTTCATCATTGCTTAGGGGGGGATGGGGGTTAATTAGTCCATTTTATTCCGTCCAAGATTGTCCGAGTTTCCCACTGGCGTGACTACTGGTGTTAAATATGGTAATGGCGCGATTAAGGGTAGCAGTTGCACGCTGAAAAGTTAAACTTTAGATCAGAATGCAAACCTGACAGTGAATGCATACCCAGGCGAGACTAAAAAAATGTTCTCCATGACACTCATCAGATGCTATGTTAAGCGTTTTAGATACTTTCTTAACATGGAAACAAAAGATGCATAAATCAGAGCCATATTCGGAGTCAAAATGTCAAGTTCGCGCCTCAACTAAGTCGGCTTTCTATTCTGTCTGAAGGAATGCTTTTCCTAATTATTGCGCGGGAAATTAAAAGTACCGTAACGATTCAATATTTCGGCTTATACTTGTCAACGAAGTTCGTAAGAACATAACGATGGAGCTGCTCTCTCAGTATGTATCTAGTAGTTCACAGTCGGAAAGTTCCCTTGACGAATTGCAGCCAGCCAAAGTGAGAAGCGTGTACTTAATAACCTATAGCCAAGCTGATCTCAGCATTTTCCCGGACTGACAGTCGTTCGCAGATGCCGTTTGTGAGGCTGTTTTGAATTGCGAGGGACCCAAAACGAAAGTAATTCAGTGGACTTGTTGCCAGGAAAACCATAAAAAGCAAGGGAAGCAATAAATGAATCAGAGAGAATCATTTTCCGATGAACTGGTCAAGCAGTGATCGCTCGCGATTTGTGTATTCACTTGTCAATTCCCCAACGGAGCTTGCCGGTATAAGAGCAGTTTTACTATTGAATTGCAAAAGATATTCACGTAGAATATAATCTTGAATGAAATAAGGTAACTGTTAATTAATCAAGTCTAGACTAAAGTAAACTGCATTACACTACTTATTTACGAAAAATCGGACTAATTAAAAGAGAATCCGAATAAAAAAAAAACAAAAAAAAAAAACAAAAACAAAAAAAAGAAAACAAAATGAGTTTGGCTTGAAAAATTTCCCGAAAAAAGATGATACGAACAGAGGAAAAAAAGAAAAAAGAAAAAAAAAAAAAAAAAAAAACCAGGCGAGTGCGATAGTTGAATCCTAGTTATCGTAGTAATTCAACTGTCCTGCGTGTTGCGCGCTACGCACGATCGCGAGCACCACCAACGCACAGGTACTGTCAACTGCGCTAGTTTAAGGAAAATAAACGTCCCCTTGGCGATATTTGTCGGCTGATATTTTATTTCTGTTGTAAAGATATTTTCATGTTTGAAAATTGAAAACGATTTTTATTTACAAATTTGTACACTGGCACGGTTTACGAACAATTAACAACGGTTTTAAACGATTTTCTACGATTTTGACCTTTGAAAAGAAATAACAAACATTAACTCATATTTTATTGAAATTAGCCCGAAATCGTACTAAATCGTTAAAAACCGTCACAAACACGCTTGAAATCGTATGAAAGAGATCGTAAACCGTCGTAAATACGTGAAAACGTCATTTGGACATAATTCAAGTGCCCTACACATGTTAAGATTCAATATTTCAGTCTTTCGCCACTATTTCCTATTATGTCGGCCACGCGAGAGCTCATAGACTGTAATTCTATCTATCAGTTGTTGTGAAATACCACTAATCGTTCTTTGTACCCTTTCACAAAACTGTTCATATGATTCATGCGTTATGCCTCTTTCAAGCGCATCTTTCGCCAACTTCTTAGAGACAATGTGGAATACGTTCTCTATTGGATTTAAGTCTGGAATTCGCGGTGGAATTTTTAAAAGTTCACAATACAACGGGCCATAGCCTCACGGGCTGCTCTGCTGTTTTGTGAAGGATCACCGTCTTGCAGCCACAGTCGACTCAATCCTTTGCATGATCGCTCAAACATTGTGTTGAAATGCTGATCAATAAAAGATGCGAAATAGTTTCCATCCAGTTTTTCGTATCTTTCACAAACAAGCACTCCTTTGCCGTGACTTATTGTTACCATGAACTTGGCCACTTTTCCTCCCGTTCCAGATTTACTGCCTTTGGCCAAGCACCCTTGTGTGAGGCCTTCAGATCTTTTTCTCCATACTCTCCCTTTGGGGGCGCGTGCTTGCTCCAGTGGATTAGTCTTGTACACGAATGAGACACCATCCAAGTAGAAGGCGAGGGAATCTGTCCAAACACTCGGGGAGTATTCTGCTTGCATTTTCCGGGCAAACTCCACTCTCTGGTCTTTGTCGGTCTGACTCATTAGCCCCTTTTTGCGTGCCTGAAGGAAGAAGTAACCATTTCTATTTAGTAAACGCCTAACAGTCCGGTCGGTGACATGATGAATTCCTGTCCGCTCCATCAGACGCCGTGAGGAAAAGGAGCCCTCTTGGTCTCTCAATTCTACTAGACTTCGAAGAATTAATGCCTCTTGTTCTGGAGTGAGTTTTTTCTTCCTTCCACAAAACGTTCTACGGTTCTCTCGCACTTTGTTCTCTGTGCTTGCTATGCGTTGCAAACTTGTTTTCGAAATTCTACATCGTAGAGCAATTTCTTCTAGCGTGAGAGGTGTTGTGTTTTTAAGCGCTCTAATTGTAGCCTTTGTTTCCTCGGGTATTCTATTTCTCCCTGGCATGTTGAAAGATATTTTTCGGTAATAACAATGTTCTTTATCACCTCCTCTGCTATTTCCGAAAGTCACATAACAATTCACCGTTATATATTCTCCATGTTGCCGAAAATATCCCGCGTGTAATGCCTTAACTTAGAGTGCACACCGTAAATAGATGACGCGCGTGACTGCGTCAGAGACCTGTGTTTAATCGCGTTTAACGAGTTGACAGATGGCTATCTAATTACCCGCACCATTGTTTCGTGACGTTCACAGTCTTGATACAATCTTGGACACAATAAATGGAACATTTGAACCACCCCTCCCCCCCATTTCAATGATGCCAAAATGGCGCGTTTTGCTCTTCGCGCGCCTTCATCATTGCTTAGGGGGGGATGGGGGTTAATTAGTCCATTTTATTCCGTCCAAGATTGTCCGAGTTTCCCACTGGCGTGACTACTGGTGTTAAATATGGTAATGGCGCGATTAGGTAGCAGTTGCACGCTGAAAAGTTAAACTTTAGATCAGAATGCAAACCTGACAGTGAATGCATACCCAGGCGAGACTAAAAAAAATGTTCTCCATGACACTCATCAGATGCTATGTTAAGTGTTTTAGATACTTTCTTAACATGGAAACAAAAGATGCATAAATCAGAGCCATATTCGGAGTCAAAATGTCAAGTCCGCGCCTCAACTAAGTCGGCTTTCTATTCTGTCTGAGGAATGCTTTTCCTAATTATTGCGCGGGAAATTAAAAGTACCGTAACGATTTAATATTTCGGCTTATACTTGTCAACGAAGTTCGTAAGAACATAACGATGGAGCTGCTCTCTCAGTATGTATCTAGTAGTTCACAGTCGGAAAGTTCCCTTGACGAATTGCAGCCAGCCAAAGTGAGAAGCGTGTACTTAATAACCTATAGCCAAGCTGATCTCAGCATTTTCCCGGACAGACAGTCGTTCGCAGATGCCGTTTGTGAGGCTGTTTTGAATTGCGAGGGACCAAAACGAAAGTAATTCAGTGGACTTGTTGCCAGGAAAACCATAAAAAGCAAGGGAAGCAATAAATGAATCAGAGAGAATCAATTTTCCGATGAACTGGTCAAGCAGTGATCGCTCGCGATTTGTGTATTCACTTGTCAATTCCCCAACGGAGCTTGCCGGTATAAGAGCAGTTTTACTATTGAATTGCAAAAGATATTCACGTAGAATATAATCTTGAATGAAATAAGGTAACTGTTAATTAATCAAATCTAGACTAAAGTAAACTGCATTACACTACTTATTTACGAAAAATCGGACTAATTAAAAGAGAATCCGAATAAAAAAAAAAAAAAAAAAAAAAAAAACAAAAACAAAACAAAAAAAAAAAATGAGTTTGGCTTGAAAAATTTCCCGAAAAAAGATGATACGAACAGAGGAAAAAAGAAAAAAGAAAAAAAAAAAAAAAAAACCAGGCGAGTGCGATAGTTGAATCCTAGTTATCGTAGTAATTCAACTGTCCTGCGTGTTGCGCGCTACGCGCGATCGCGAGCACCACCAACGCACAAGTACTGTAACTGCGCTAGTTTAAGGAAAATAAACGTCCCCTTGGCGATATTTGTCGGCTGATATTTTATTTCTGTTGTAAAGATATTTTCATGTTTGAAAATTGAAAACGATTTTTGTTTACAAATTTGTACACTGGCACGGTTTACGAACAATTAACAACGGTTTTAAACGATTTTCTACGATTTTGACCTTTGAAAAGAAATAACAAACATTAACTCATATTTTATTGAAATTAGCCCGAAATCGTACTAAATCGTTAAAAACCGTCACAAACACGCTTGAAATCGTATGAAAGAGATCGTAAACCGTCGTAAATACGTGAAAACGTCATTTGGACATAATTCAAGTGCCCTACACATGTTAAGATTCAATATTTCAGTCTTTCGCCACTATTTCCTATTATGTCGGCCACGCGAGAGCTCATAGACTGTATAATTCTATCTATCAGTTGTTGTGAAATACCACTAATCGTTCTTTGTACCCTTTCACAAAACTGTTCATATGATTCATGCGTTATGCCTCTTTCAAGCGCATCTTTCGCCAACTTCTTAGAAACAATGTGGAATACGTTCTCTATTGGATTTAAGTCTGGACTTCGCGGTGGAATTTTTAAAAGTTCACAATGGCAACGGGCCATAGCCTCACGGGCTGCTCTGCTGTTTTGTGAAGGATCACCGTCTTGCAGCCACAGTCGACTCAATCCTTTGCATGATCGCTCAAACATTGTGTTGAAATGCTGGTCAATAAAAGATGCGAAATAGTTTCCATCCAGTTTTTCGTATCTTTCACAAACAAGCACTCCTTTGCCGTGACTTATTGTTACCATGAACTTGGCCACTTTTCCTCCCGTTCCAGATTTACTGCCTTTGGCCAAGCACCCTTGTGTGAGGCCTTCAGATCTTTTTCTCCATACTCTCCCTTTGGGGGCGCGTGCTTGGTCCAGTGGATTAGTCTTGTACACGAATGAGACACCATCCAAGTAGAAGGCGAGGGAATCTGTCCAAACACTCGGGGAGTATTCTGCTTGCATTTTCCGGGCAAACTCCACTCTCTGGTCTTTGTCGGTCTGACTCATTAGCCCCTTTTTGCGTGCCTGAAGGAAGAAGTAACCATTTCTGTTTAGTAAACGCCTAACAGTCCGGTCGGTGACATGATGAATTCCTGTCCGCTCCATCAGACGCCGTGAGGAAAAGGAGCCCTCTTGGTCTCTCAATTCTACTAGACTTCGAAGAATTAATGCCTCTTGTTCTGGAGTGAGTTTTTTCTTCCTTCCACAAAACGTTCTACGGTTCTCTCGCACTTTGTTCTCTGTGCTTGCTATGCGTTGCAAACTTGTTTTCGAAATTCTACATCGTAGAGCAATTTCTTCTAGCGTGAGAGGTGTTGTGTTTTTAAGCGCTCTAATTGTAGCCTTTGTTTCCTCGGGTATTCTATTTTCTCCCTGGCATGTTGAAAGATATTTTTCGGTAATAACAATGTTCTTTATCACCTCCTCTGCTATTTCCGAAAGTCACATAACAATTCACCGTTATATATTCTCCATGTTGCCGAAAATATCCCGCGTGTAATACCTTAACTTAGAGTGCACACCGTAAATAGATGACGCGCGTGACTGCGTCAGAGACCTGTGTTTAATCGCGTTTAACGAGTTGACAGATGGCTATCTAATTACCCGCACCCATTGTTTCGTGACGTTCACAGTCTTGATACAATCTTGGACACAATAAATGGAACATTTGAACCACCCCTCCTCCCCATTTCAATGATGCCAAAATGGCGCGTTTTGCTCTTCGCGCGCCTTCATCATTGCTTAGGGGGGGATGGGGGTTAATTAGTCCATTTTATTCCGTCCAAGATTGTCCGAGTTTCCCACTGGCGTGACTACTGGTGTTAAATATGGTAATGGCGCGATTACGGGTAGCAGTTGCACGCTGAAAAGTTAAACTTTAGATCAGAATGCAAACCTGACAGTGAATGCATACCCAGGCGAGACTAAAAAAATGTTCTCCATGACACTCATCAGATGCTATGTTAAGTGTTTTAGATACTTTCTTAACATGGAAACAAAAGATGCATAAATCAGAGCCATATTCGGAGTCAAATTGTCAAGTTCGCGCCTCAACTAAGTCGGCTTTCTATGCTGTCTAAGGAATGCTTTTCCTAATTATTGCGCGGGAAATTAAAAGTACCGTAACGATTTAATATTTCGGCTTATACTTGTCAACGAAGTTCGTAAGAACATAACGATGGAGCTGCTCTCTCAGTATGTATCTAGTAGTTCACAGTCGGAAAGTTCCCTTGACGAATTGCAGCCAGCCAAAGTGAGAAGCGTGTACTTAATAACCTATAGCCAAGCTGATCTCAGCATTTTCCCGGACTGACAGTCGTTCGCAGATGCCGTTTGTGAGGCTGTTTTGAATTGCGAGGGAGCCAAAACGAAAGTAATTCAGTGGACTTGTTGCCAGGAAAACCATAAAAAGCAAGGGAAGCAATAAATGAATCAGAGAGAATCCATTTTCCGATGAACTGGTCAAGCAGTGATCGCTCGCGATTTGTGTATTCACTTGTCAATTCCCCAACGGAGCTTGCCGGTATAAGAGCAGTTTTACTATTGAATTGCAAAAGATATTCACGTAGAATATAATCTTGAATGAAATAAGGTAACTGTTAATTAATCAAGTCTAGACTAAAGTAAACTGCATTACACACTTATTTACGAAAAATCGGACTAATTAAAAGAGAATCCGAATAAAAAAAAAAAACAAAAAAAAAAAACAAAAACAAAAACAAAAGAAAACAAAAAATGAGTTTGGCTTGAAAAATTTCCCGAAAAAAGATGATACGAACAGAGGAAAAAAAAAAAAGAAAAAAAAAAAAAAAAAAAAACAGGCGAGTGCGATAGTTGAATCCTAGTTATCGTAGTAATTCAACTGTCCTGCAAGTTGCGCGCTACGCGCGATCGCGAGCACCACCAACGCACAAGTACTGTTAACTGCGCTAGTTTAAGGAAAATAAACGTCCCCTTGGCGATATTTGTCGGCTGATATTTTATTTCTGTTGTAAAGATATTTTCATGTTTGAAAATTGAAAACGATTTTTGTTTACAAATTTGTACACTGGCACGGTTTACGAACAATTAACAACGGTTTTAAACGATTTTCTACGATTTTGACCTTTGAAAAGAAATAACAAACATTAACTCATATTTTATTGAAATTAGCCCGAAATCGTACTAAATCGTTAAAAACCGTCACAAACACGCTTGAAATCGTATGAAAGAGATCGTAAACCGTCGTAAATACGTGAAAACGTCATTTGGACATAATTCAAGTGCCCTACACATGTTAAGATTCAATATTTCAGTCTTTCGCCACTATTTCCTATTATGTCGGCCACGCGAGAGCTCATAGACTGTATAATTCTATCTATCAGTTGTTGTGAAATACCACTAATCGTTCTTTGTACCCTTTCACAAAACTGTTCATATGATTCATGCGTTATGCCTCTTTCAAGCGCATCTTTCGCCAACTTCTTAGAGACAATGTGGAATACGTTCTCTATTGGATTTAAGTCTGGACTTCGCGGTGGAATTTTTAAAAGTTCACAATGGCAACGGGCCATAGCCTCACGGGCTGCTCTGCTGTTTTGTGAAGGATCACCGTCTTGCAGCCACAGTCGACTCAATCCTTTGCATGATCGCTCAAACATTGTGTTGAAATGCTGGTCAATAAAAGATGCGAAATAGTTTCCATCCAGTTTTTCGTATCTTTCACAAACAAGCACTCCTTTGCCGTGACTTATTGTTACCATGAACTTGGCCACTTTTCCTCCCGTTCCAGATTTACTGCCTTTGGCCAAGCACCCTTGTGTGAGGCCTTCAGATCTTTTTCTCCATACTCTCCCTTTGGGGGCGCGTGCTTGCTCCAGTGGATTAGTCTTGTACACGAATGAGACACCATCCAAGTAGAAGGCGAGGGAATCTGTCCAAACACTCGGGGAGTATTCTGCTTGCATTTTCCGGGCAAACTCCACTCTCTGGTCTTTGTCGGTCTGACTCATTAGCCCCTTTTTGCGTGCCTGAAGGAAGAAGTAACCATTTCTATTTAGTAAACGCCTAACAGTTCGGTCGGTGACATGATGAATTCCTGTCCGCTCCATCAGACGCCGTGAGGAAAAGGAGCCCTCTTGGTCTCTCAATTCTACTAGACTTCGAAGAATTAATGCCTCTTGTTCTGGAGTGAGTTTTTTTTCTTCCTTCACAAAACGTTCTACGGTTCTCTCGCACTTTGTTCTCTGTGCTTGCTATGCGTTGCAAACTTGTTTTCGAAATTCTACATCGTAGAGCAATTTCTTCTAGCGTGAGAGGTGTTGTGTTTTTAAGCGCTCTAATTGTAGCCTTTGTTTCCTCGGGTATTCTATTTCTCCCTGGCATGTTGAAAGATATTTTTCGGTAATAACAATGTTCTTTATCACCTCCTCTGCTATTTCCGAAAGTCACATAACAATTCACCGTTATATATTCTCCATGTTGCCGAAAATATCCCGCGTGTAATGCCTTAACTTAGAGTGCACACCGTAAATAGATGACGCGCGTGACTGCGTCAGAGACCTGTGTTTAATCGCGTTTAACGAGTTGACAGATGGCTATCTAATTACCCGCACCCATTGTTTCGTGACGTTCACAGTCTTGATACAATCTTGGACACAATAAATGGAACATTTGAACCACCCCTCCTCCCCATTTCAATGATGCCAAAATGGCGCGTTTTGCTCTTCGCGCGCCTTCATCATTGCTTAGGGGGGGATGGGGGTTAATTAGTCCATTTTATTCCGTCCAAGATTGTCCGATTTCCCACTGGCGTGACTACTGGTGTTAAATATGGTAATGGCGCGATTACGGGTAGCAGTTGCACGCTGAAAAGTTAAACTTTAGATCAGAATGCAAACCTGACAGTGAATGCATACCCAGGCGAGACTAAAAAATGTTCTCCATGACACTCATCAGATGCTATGTTAAGCGTTTTAGATACTTTCTTAACATGGAAACAAAAGATGCATAAATCAGAGCCATATTCGGAGTCAAATTGTCAAGTCCGCGCCTCAACTAAGTCGGCTTTCTATTCTGTCTAAGGAATGCTTTTCCTAATTATTGCGCGGGAAATTAAAAGTACCGTAACGATTTAATATTTCGGCTTATACTTGTCAACGAAGTTCGTAAGAACATAACGATGGAGCTGCTCTCTCAGTATGTATCTAGTAGTTCACAGTCGGAAAGTTCCCTTGACGAATTGCAGCCAGCCAAAGTGAGAAGCGTGTACTTAATAACCTATAGCCAAGCTGATCTCAGCATTTTCCCGGACTGACAGTCGTTCGCAGATGCCGTTTGTGAGGCTGTTTTGAATTGCGAGGGAGCCAAAACGAAAGTAATTCAGTGGACTTGTTGCCAGGAAAACCATAAAAAGCAAGGGAAGCAATAAATGAATCAGAGAGAATCCATTTTCCGATGAACTGGTCAAGCAGTGATCGCTCGCGATTTGTGTATTCACTTGTCAATTCCCCAACGGAGCTTGCCGGTATAAGAGCAGTTTTACTATTGAATTGCAAAAGATATTCACGTAGAATATAATCTTGAATGAAATAAGGTAACTGTTAATTAATCAAATCTAGACTAAAGTAAACTGCATTACACTACTTATTTACGAAAAATCGGACTAATTAAAAGAGAATCCGAATAAAAAAAAACAAAAAAAAAAACAAAAACAAAACAAAGAAAACAAAAAATGAGTTTGGCTTGAAAAATTTCCCGAAAAAAGATGATACGAACAGAGGAAAAAAAGAAAAAGAAAAAAAAAAAAAAAAAACCAGGCGAGTGCGATAGTTGAATCCTAGTTGCTCGTAGTAATTCAACTGTCCTGCAAGTTGCGCGCTACGCGCGATCGCGAGCACCACCAACGCACAAGTACTGTCAACTGCGCTAGTTTAAGGAAAATAAACGTCCCCTTGGCGATATTTGTCGGCTGATATTTTATTTCTGTTGTAAAGATATTTTCATGTTTGAAAATTGAAAACGATTTTTATTTACAAATTTGTACACTGGCACGGTTTACGAACAATTAACAACGGTTTTAAACGATTTTCTACGATTTTGACCTTTGAAAAGAAATAACAAACATTAACTCATATTTTATTGAAATTAGCCCGAAATCGTACTAAATCGTTAAAAACCGTCACAAACACGCTTGAAATCGTATGAAATAGATCGTAAACCGTCGTAAATACGTGAAAACGTCATTTGGACATAATTCAATTCGAACGAATTAATGCCTCTTGTTCTGGAGTGAGTTTTTTCTTCCTCCACAAAAACGTCTCTACGGTTCTCTCGCACTTTGTTCTCTGTGCTTGCTATGCGTTGCAAACTTGTTTTCGAAATTTACATCGTAGAGCAATTTCTTCTAGCGTGAGAGGTGTTGTGTTTTAAGCGCTCTAATTGTAGCCTTTGTTTCCTCGGGTATTCTATTTTCCCCTGGCATGTTGAAAGATATTTTTCGGTAATAACAATGTTCTTTATCACCTCCTCTGCTATTTCCGAAAGTCACATAACAATTCACCGTTATATATTCTCCATGTTGCCGAAAATTATCCGCGTGTAATACCTTAACTTAGAGTGCACACCGTAAATAGATGACGCGCGTGACTGCATCAGAGACCTGTGTTTAATCGCGTTTAACGAGTTGACAGATGGCTATCTAATTACCCGCACCCATTGTTTCGTGACGTTCACAGTCTTGATACAATCTTGGACACAATAAATGGAACATCTTGGACACAATAAATGGAACATTTGAACCCCCTCCTCCCCATTTCAATGATGCCAAAATGGCGCGTTTTGCTCTTCGCGCGCCTTCATCATTGCTTAGGGGGGATGGGGGTTAATTAGTCCATTTTATTCCGTCCAAGATTGTCCGAGTTTCCCACTGGCGTGACTACTGGTGTTAAATATGGTAATGGCGCGATTACGGGTAGCAGTTGCACGCTGAAAAGTTAAACTTTAGATCAGAATGCAAACCTGACAGTGAATGCATACCCAGGCGAGACTAAAATAAATGTTCTCCATGACACTCATCAGATGCTATGTTAAGTGTTTTAGATACTTTCTTAACATGGAAACAAAAGATGCATAAATCAGAGCCATACGGAGTCAAATTGTCAAGTCCGCGCCTCAACTAAGTCGGCTTCTATATGCTGTCTAAGGAATGCTTTTCCTAATTATTGCGCGGGAAATTAAAAGTACCGTAACGATTTAATATTTCGGCTTATACTTGTCAACGAAGTTCGTAAGAACATAACGATGGAGCTGCTCTCTCAGTATGTATCTAGTAGTTCACAGTCGGAAAGTTCCCTTGACGAATTGCAGCCAGCCAAAGTGAGAAGCGTGTACTTAATAACCTATAGCCAAGCTGATCTCAGCATTTTCCCGGACAGACAGTCGTTCGCAGATGCCGTTTGTGAGGCTGTTTTGAATTGCGAGGGAGCCAAAACGAAAGTAATTCAGTGGACTTGTTGCCAGGAAAACCATAAAAAGCAGGGAAGCAATAAATGAATCAGAGAGAATCCATTTTCCGATGAACTGGTCAAGCAGTGATCGCTCGCGATTTGTGTATTCACTTGTCAATTCCCCAACGGAGCTTGCCGGTATAAGAGCAGTTTTACTATTGAATTGCAAAAGATATTCACGTAGAATATAATCTTGAATGAAATAAGGTAACTGTTAATTAATCAAATCTAGACTAAAGTAAACTGCATTACACTACTTATTTACGAAAAATCGGACTAATTAAAGAGAATCCGAATAAAAAAAAAAAACAAAAAAAAAAAACAAACAAAAACAAAAGAAAAAAAAAATGAGTTTGGCTTGAAAAATTTCCCGAAAAAAGATGATACGAACAGAGGAAAAAGAAAAAAGAAAAAAAAAAAAAAAAAAAACCAGGCGAGTGCGATAGTTGAATCCTAGTTGCTCGTAGTAATTCAACTGTCCTGCGTGTTGCGCGCTACGCGCGATCGCGAGCACCACCAACGCACAAGTACTGTTAACTGCGCTAGTTTAAGGAAAATAAACGTCCCCTTGGCGATATTAGTCGGCTGATATTTTATTTCTGTTGTAAAGATATTTTCATGTTTGAAAATTGAAAACGATTTTTATTTACAAATTTGTACACTGGCACGGTTTACGAACAATTAACAACGGTTTTAAACGATTTTCTACGATTTTGACCTTTGAAAAGAAATAACAAACATTAACTCATATTTTATTGAAATTAGCCCGAAATCATACTAAATCGTTAAAAACCGTCACAAACACGCTTGAAATCGTATGAAAGAGATCGTAAACCGTCGTAAATACGTGAAAACGTCATTTGGACATAATTCAAGTGCCCTACACATGTTAAGATTCAATATTTCAGTCTTTCGCCACTATTTCCTATTATGTCGGCCACGCGAGAGCTCATAGACTGTATAATTCTATCTATCAGCTGTTGTGAAATACCACTAATCGTTCTTTGTACCCTTTCACAAAACTGCTCATATGATTCATGCGTTATGCCTCTTTCAAGCGCATCTTTCGCCAACTTCTTAGAAACAATATGGAATACGTTCTCTATTGGATTTAAGTCTGGAATTCGTGGTGGAATTTTTAAAAGTTCACAATGACAACGGGCCATAGCCTCACGGGCTGCTCTGCTGTTTTGTGAAGGATCACCGTCTTGCAGCCACACTCGACTCAATCCTTTGCATGATCGCTCAAACATTGTGTTGAAATGCTGATCAATAAAAGATGTGAAATATCCATCCAGTTTTCGTATCTTTCACAAACAAGCACTCCCTTTTGCCGTGACTATTGTTACCATGAACTTGGCCACTTTTCTCCCGTTCCAGATTTACTGCCTTTGGCCAAGGCACCCTTGTGTGAGGCCTTCAGATCTTTTCTCCATACTCTCCCTTTGGGGGCGCGTGCTTGCTCCAGTGGATTAGTCTTGTACACGAATGAGACACCATCCAAGTAGAAGGCGAGGGAATCTGTCCAAACACTCGGGGAGTATTCTGCTTGCATTTTCCGGGCAAACTCCACTCTCTGGTCTTTGTCGGTCTGACTCATTAGCCCTTTTTTTAGTGCCTTTTTGCGTGCCTGAAGGAAGAAGTAACCATTTCTGTTTAGTAAACGCCTAACAGTCCGGTCGGTGACATGATGAATTCCTGTCCGCTCCATCAGACGCCGTGAGGAAAAGGAGCCCTCTTGGTCTCTCAATTCTACTAGACTTCGAAGAATTAATGCCTCTTGTTCTGGAGTGAGTTTTTTCTTCCTTCCACAAAACGTTCTACGGTTCTCTCGCACTTTGTTCTCTGTGCTTGCTATGCGTTGCAAACTTGTTTTCGAAATTCTACATCGTAGAGCAATTTCTTCTAGCGTGAGAGGTGTTGTGTTTTTAAGCGCTCTAATTGTAGCCTTTGTTTCCTCGGGTATTCTATTTCTCCCTGGCATGTTGAAAGATATTTTTCGGTAATAACAATGTTCTTTATCACCTCCTCTGCTATTTCCGAAAGTCACATAACAATTCACCGTTATATATTCTCCATGTTGCCGAAAATATCCCGCGTGTAATACCTTAACTTAGAGTGCACACCGTAAATAGATGACGCGCGTGACTGCATCAGAGACCTGTGTTTAATCGCGTTTAACGAGTTGACAGATGGCTATCTAATTACCCGCACCCATTGTTTCGTGACGTTCACAGTCTTGATACAATCTTGGACACAATAAATGGAACATTTGAACCACCCCTCCTCCCCATTTCAATGATGCCAAAATGGCGCGTTTTGCTCTTCGCGCGCCTTCATCATTGCTTAGGGGGGGATGGGGGTTAATTAGTCCATTTTATTCCGTCCAAGATTGTCCGAGTTTCCCACTGGCGTGACTACTGGTGTTAAATATGGTAATGGCGCGATTACGGGTAGCAGTTGCACGCTGAAAAGTTAAACTTTAGATCAGAATGCAAACCTGACAGTGAATGCATACCCAGGCGAGACTAAAATAAATGTTCTCCATGACACTCATCAGATGCTATGTTAAGTGTTTTAGATACTTTCTTAACATGGAAACAAAAGATGCATAAATCAGAGCCATATTCGGAGTCAAATTGTCAAGTCCGCGCCTCAACTAAGTCGGCTTTCTATGCTGTCTAAGGAATGCTTTTCCTAATTATTGCGCGGGAAATTAAAAGTACCGTAACGATTTAATATTTCGGCTTATACTTGTCAACGAAGTTCGTAAGAACATAACGATGGAGCTGCTCTCTCAGTATGTATCTAGTAGTTCACAGTCGGAAAGTTCCCTTGACGAATTGCAGCCAGCCAAAGTGAGAAGCGTGTACTTAATAACCTATAGCCAAGCTGATCTCAGCATTTTCCCGGACAGACAGTCGTTCGCAGATGCCGTTTGTGAGGCTGTTTTGAATTGCGAGGGAGCCAAAACGAAAGTAATTCAGTGGACTTGTTGCCAGGAAAACCATAAAAAGCAAGGGAAGCAATAAATGAATCAGAGAGAATCCATTTTCCGATGAACTGGTCAAGCAGTGATCGCTCGCGATTTGTGTATTCACTTGTCAATTCCCCAACGGAGCTTGCCGGTATAAGAGCAGTTTTACTATTGAATTGCAAAAGATATTCACGTAGAATATAATCTTGAATGAAATAAGGTAACTGTTAATTAATCAAATCTAGACTAAAGTAAACTGCATTACACTACTTATTTACGAAAAATCGGACTAATTAAAAGAGAATCCGAATAAAAAAAAAAAAACAAAAAAAAAAAAAAAAACAAAAACAAAAGAAAACAAAAAATGAGTTTGGCTTGAAAAATTTCCCGAAAAAAGATGATACGAACAGAGGAAAAAAAAAAAAAAAAAAAAAAAAAAAAAAAAACCAGGCGAGTGCGATAGTTGAATCCTAGTTGCTCGTAGTAATTCAACTGTCCTGCGTGTTGCGCGCTACGCGCGATCGCGAGCACCACCAACGCACAAGTACTGTTAACTGCGCTAGTTTAAGGAAAATAAACGTCCCCTTGGCGATATTAGTCGGCTGATATTTTATTTCTGTTGTAAAGATATTTTCATGTTTGAAAATTGAAAACGATTTTTATTTACAAATTTGTACACTGGCACGGTTTACGAACAATTAACAACGGTTTTAAACGATTTTCTACGATTTTGACCTTTGAAAAGAAATAACAAACATTAACTCATATTTTATTGAAATTAGCCCGAAATCATACTAAATCGTTAAAAACCGTCACAAACACGCTTGAAATCGTATGAAAGAGATCGTAAACCGTCGTAAATACGTGAAAACGTCATTTGGACATAATTCAAGTGCCCTACACATGTTAAGATTCAATATTTCAGTCTTTCGCCACTATTTCCTATTATGTCGGCCACGCGAGAGCTCATAGACTGTATAATTCTATCTATCAGCTGTTGTGAAATACCACTAATCGTTCTTTGTACCCTTTCACAAAACTGCTCATATGATTCATGCGTTATGCCTCTTTCAAGCGCATCTTTCGCCAACTTCTTAGAAACAATATGGAATACGTTCTCTATTGGATTTAAGTCTGGAATTCGTGGTGGAATTTTTAAAAGTTCACAATGACAACGGGCCATAGCCTCACGGGCTGCTCTGCTGTTTTGTGAAGGATCACCGTCTTGCAGCCACACTCGACTCAATCCTTTGCATGATCGCTCAAACATTGTGTTGAAATGCTGATCAATAAAAGATGTGAAATAGTTTCCATCCAGTTTTTCGTATCTTTCACAAACAAGCACTCCTTTGCCGTGACTTATTGTTACCATGAACTTGGCCACTTTTCCTCCCGTTCCAGATTTACTGCCTTTGGCCAAGCACCCTTGTGTGAGGCCTTCAGATCTTTTTCTCCATACTCTCCCTTTGGGGGCGCGTGCTTGCTCCAGTGGATTAGTCTTGTACACGAATGAGACACCATCCAAGTAGAAGGCGAGGGAATCTGTCCAAACACTCGGGGAGTATTCTGCTTGCATTTTCCGGGCAAACTCCACTCTCTGGTCTTTGTCGGTCTGACTCATTAGCCCCTTTTTGCGTGCCTGAAGGAAGAAGTAACCATTTCTGTTTAGTAAACGCCTAACAGTCCGGTCGGTGACATGATGAATTCCTGTCCGCTCCATCAGACGCCGTGAGGAAAAGGAGCCCTCTTGGTCTCTCAATTCTACTAGACTTCGAAGAATTAATGCCTCTTGTTCTGGAGTGAGTTTTTTCTTCCTTCCACAAAACGTTCTACGGTTCTCTCGCACTTTGTTCTCTGTGCTTGCTATGCGTTGCAAACTTGTTTTCGAAATTCTACATCGTAGAGCAATTTCTTCTAGCGTGAGAGGTGTTGTGTTTTTAAGCGCTCTAATTGTAGCCTTTGTTTCCTCGGGTATTCTATTTCTCCCTGGCATGTTGAAAGATATTTTTCGGTAATAACAATGTTCTTTATCACCTCCTCTGCTATTTCCGAAAGTCACATAACAATTCACCGTTATATATTCTCCATGTTGCCGAAAATATCCCGCGTGTAATACCTTAACTTAGAGTGCACACCGTAAATAGATGACGCGCGTGACTGCATCAGAGACCTGTGTTTAATCGCGTTTAACGAGTTGACAGATGGCTATCTAATTACCCGCACCCATTGTTTCGTGACGTTCACAGTCTTGATACAATCTTGGACACAATAAATGGAACATTTGAACCACCCCTCCTCCCCATTTCAATGATGCCAAAATGGCGCGTTTTGCTCTTCGCGCGCCTTCATCATTGCTTAGGGGGGGATGGGGGTTAATTAGTCCATTTTATTCCGTCCAAGATTGTCCGAGTTTCCCACTGGCGTGACTACTGGTGTTAAATATGGTAATGGCGCGATTACGGGTAGCAGTTGCACGCTGAAAAGTTAAACTTTAGATCAGAATGCAAACCTGACAGTGAATGCATACCCAGGCGAGACTAAAATAAATGTTCTCCATGACACTCATCAGATGCTATGTTAAGTGTTTTAGATACTTTCTTAACATGGAAACAAAAGATGCATAAATCAGAGCCATATTCGGAGTCAAATTGTCAAGTCCGCGCCTCAACTAAGTCGGCTTTCTATGCTGTCTAAGGAATGCTTTTCCTAATTATTGCGCGGGAAATTAAAAGTACCGTAACGATTTAATATTTCGGCTTATACTTGTCAACGAAGTTCGTAAGAACATAACGATGGAGCTGCTCTCTCAGTATGTATCTAGTAGTTCACAGTCGGAAAGTTCCCTTGACGAATTGCAGCCAGCCAAAGTGAGAAGCGTGTACTTAATAACCTATAGCCAAGCTGATCTCAGCATTTTCCCGGACAGACAGTCGTTCGCAGATGCCGTTTGTGAGGCTGTTTTGAATTGCGAGGGAGCCAAAACGAAAGTAATTCAGTGGACTTGTTGCCAGGAAAACCATAAAAAGCAAGGGAAGCAATAAATGAATCAGAGAGAATCCATTTTCCGATGAACTGGTCAAGCAGTGATCGCTCGCGATTTGTGTATTCACTTGTCAATTCCCCAACGGAGCTTGCCGGTATAAGAGCAGTTTTACTATTGAATTGCAAAAGATATTCACGTAGAATATAATCTTGAATGAAATAAGGTAACTGTTAATTAATCAAATCTAGACTAAAGTAAACTGCATTACACTACTTATTTACGAAAAATCGGACTAATTAAAAGAGAATCCGAATAAAAAAAAAAAAACAAAAAAAAAAAAACAAAAACAAAAACAAAAGAAAACAAAAAATGAGTTTGGCTTGAAAAATTTCCCGAAAAAAGATGATACGAACAGAGGAAAAAAAAAAAAGAAAAAAAAAAAAAAAAAACCAGGCGAGTGCGATAGTTGAATCCTAGTTGCTCGTAGTAATTCAACTGTCCTGCGTGTTGCGCGCTACGCGCGATCGCGAGCACCACCAACGCACAAGTACTGTTAACTGCGCTAGTTTAAGGAAAATAAACGTCCCCTTGGCGATATTAGTCGGCTGATATTTTATTTCTGTTGTAAAGATATTTTCATGTTTACGAACAATTGACGGTTTTAAACGATTTTCTACGATTTTGACCTTTGAAAAGAAATAACAAACATTAACTCATATTTTATTGAAATTAGCCCGAAATCATACTAAATCGTTAAAAACCGTCACAAACACGCTTGAAATCGTATGAAAGAGATCGTAAACCGTCGTAAATACGTGAAAACGTCATTTGGACATAATTCAAGTGCCCTACACATGTTAAGATTCAATATTTCAGTCTTTCGCCACTATTTCCTATTATGTCGGCCACGCGAGAGCTCATAGACTGTATAATTCTATCTATCAGCTGTTGTGAAATACCACTAATCGTTCTTTGTACCCTTTCACAAAACTGCTCATATGATTCATGCGTTATGCCTCTTTCAAGCGCATCTTTCGCCAACTTCTTAGAAACAATATGGAATACGTTCTCTATTGGATTTAAGTCTGGAATTCGTGGTGGAATTTTTAAAAGTTCACAATGACAACGGGCCATAGCCTCACGGGCTGCTCTGCTGTTTTGTGAAGGATCACCGTCTTGCAGCCACACTCGACTCAATCCTTTGCATGATCGCTCAAACATTGTGTTGAAATGCTGATCAATAAAAGATGTGAAATAGTTTCCATCCAGTTTTTCGTATCTTTCACAAACAAGCACTCCTTTGCCGTGACTTATTGTTACCATGAACTTGGCCACTTTTCCTCCCGTTCCAGATTTACTGCCTTTGGCCAAGCACCCTTGTGTGAGGCCTTCAGATCTTTTTCTCCATACTCTCCCTTTGGGGGCGCGTGCTTGCTCCAGTGGATTAGTCTTGTACACGAATGAGACACCATCCAAGTAGAAGGCGAGGGAATCTGTCCAAACACTCGGGGAGTATTCTGCTTGCATTTTCCGGGCAAACTCCACTCTCTGGTCTTTGTCGGTCTGACTCATTAGCCCCTTTTTGCGTGCCTGAAGGAAGAAGTAACCATTTCTGTTTAGTAAACGCCTAACAGTCCGGTCGGTGACATGATGAATTCCTGTCCGCTCCATCAGACGCCGTGAGGAAAAGGAGCCCTCTTGGTCTCTCAATTCTACTAGACTTCGAAGAATTAATGCCTCTTGTTCTGGAGTGAGTTTTTTCTTCCTTCCACAAAACGTTCTACGGTTCTCTCGCACTTTGTTCTCTGTGCTTGCTATGCGTTGCAAACTTGTTTTCGAAATTCTACATCGTAGAGCAATTTCTTCTAGCGTGAGAGGTGTTGTGTTTTTAAGCGCTCTAATTGTAGCCTTTGTTTCCTCGGGTATTCTATTTCTCCCTGGCATGTTGAAAGATATTTTTCGGTAATAACAATGTTCTTTATCACCTCCTCTGCTATTTCCGAAAGTCACATAACAATTCACCGTTATATATTCTCCATGTTGCCGAAAATATCCCGCGTGTAATACCTTAACTTAGAGTGCACACCGTAAATAGATGACGCGCGTGACTGCATCAGAGACCTGTGTTTAATCGCGTTTAACGAGTTGACAGATGGCTATCTAATTACCCGCACCCATTGTTTCGTGACGTTCACAGTCTTGATACAATCTTGGACACAATAAATGGAACATTTGAACCACCCCTCCTCCCCATTTCAATGATGCCAAAATGGCGCGTTTTGCTCTTCGCGCGCCTTCATCATTGCTTAGGGGGGGATGGGGGTTAATTAGTCCATTTTATTCCGTCCAAGATTGTCCGAGTTTCCCACTGGCGTGACTACTGGTGTTAAATATGGTAATGGCGCGATTACGGGTAGCAGTTGCACGCTGAAAAGTTAAACTTTAGATCAGAATGCAAACCTGACAGTGAATGCATACCCAGGCGAGACTAAAATAAATGTTCTCCATGACACTCATCAGATGCTATGTTAAGTGTTTTAGATACTTTCTTAACATGGAAACAAAAGATGCATAAATCAGAGCCATATTCGGAGTCAAATTGTCAAGTCCGCGCCTCAACTAAGTCGGCTTTCTATGCTGTCTAAGGAATGCTTTTCCTAATTATTGCGCGGGAAATTAAAAGTACCGTAACGATTTAATATTTCGGCTTATACTTGTCAACGAAGTTCGTAAGAACATAACGATGGAGCTGCTCTCTCAGTATGTATCTAGTAGTTCACAGTCGGAAAGTTCCCTTGACGAATTGCAGCCAGCCAAAGTGAGAAGCGTGTACTTAATAACCTATAGCCAAGCTGATCTCAGCATTTTCCCGGACAGACAGTCGTTCGCAGATGCCGTTTGTGAGGCTGTTTTGAATTGCGAGGGAGCCAAAACGAAAGTAATTCAGTGGACTTGTTGCCAGGAAAACCATAAAAAGCAAGGGAAGCAATAAATGAATCAGAGAGAATCCATTTTCCGATGAACTGGTCAAGCAGTGATCGCTCGCGATTTGTGTATTCACTTGTCAATTCCCCAACGGAGCTTGCCGGTATAAGAGCAGTTTTACTATTGAATTGCAAAAGATATTCACGTAGAATATAATCTTGAATGAAATAAGGTAACTGTTAATTAATCAAATCTAGACTAAAGTAAACTGCATTACACTACTTATTTACGAAAAATCGGACTAATTAAAAGAGAATCCGAATAAAAAAAAAAAAAAACAAAAAAAAAAACAAAAACAAAAACAAAAGAAAACAAAAAATGAGTTTGGCTTGAAAAATTTCCCGAAAAAAGATGATACGAACAGAGGAAAAAAGAAAAAAGAAAAAAAAAAAAAAAAAAACCAGGCGAGTGCGATAGTTGAATCCTAGTTGCTCGTAGTAATTCAACTGTCCTGCGTGTTGCGCGCTACGCGCGATCGCGAGCACCACCAACGCACAAGTACTGTTAACTGCGCTAGTTTAAGGAAAATAAACGTCCCCTTGGCGATATTAGTCGGCTGATATTTTATTTCTGTTGTAAAGATATTTTCATGTTTGAAAATTGAAAACGATTTTTATTTACAAATTTGTACACTGGCACGGTTTACGAACAATTAACAACGGTTTTAAACGATTTTCTACGATTTTGACCTTTGAAAAGAAATAACAAACATTAACTCATATTTTATTGAAATTAGCCCGAAATCATACTAAATCGTTAAAAACCGTCACAAACACGCTTGAAATCGTATGAAAGAGATCGTAAACCGTCGTAAATACGTGAAAACGTCATTTGGACATAATTCAAGTGCCCTACACATGTTAAGATTCAATATTTCAGTCTTTCGCCACTATTTCCTATTATGTCGGCCACGCGAGAGCTCATAGACTGTATAATTCTATCTATCAGCTGTTGTGAAATACCACTAATCGTTCTTTGTACCCTTTCACAAAACTGCTCATATGATTCATGCGTTATGCCTCTTTCAAGCGCATCTTTCGCCAACTTCTTAGAAACAATATGGAATACGTTCTCTATTGGATTTAAGTCTGGAATTCGTGGTGGAATTTTTAAAAGTTCACAATGACAACGGGCCATAGCCTCACGGGCTGCTCTGCTGTTTTGTGAAGGATCACCGTCTTGCAGCCACACTCGACTCAATCCTTTGCATGATCGCTCAAACATTGTGTTGAAATGCTGATCAATAAAAGATGTGAAATAGTTTCCATCCAGTTTTTCGTATCTTTCACAAACAAGCACTCCTTTGCCGTGACTTATTGTTACCATGAACTTGGCCACTTTTCCTCCCGTTCCAGATTTACTGCCTTTGGCCAAGCACCCTTGTGTGAGGCCTTCAGATCTTTTTCTCCATACTCTCCCTTTGGGGGCGCGTGCTTGCTCCAGTGGATTAGTCTTGTACACGAATGAGACACCATCCAAGTAGAAGGCGAGGGAATCTGTCCAAACACTCGGGGAGTATTCTGCTTGCATTTTCCGGGCAAACTCCACTCTCTGGTCTTTGTCGGTCTGACTCATTAGCCCCTTTTTGCGTGCCTGAAGGAAGAAGTAACCATTTCTGTTTAGTAAACGCCTAACAGTCCGGTCGGTGACATGATGAATTCCTGTCCGCTCCATCAGACGCCGTGAGGAAAAGGAGCCCTCTTGGTCTCTCAATTCTACTAGACTTCGAAGAATTAATGCCTCTTGTTCTGGAGTGAGTTTTTTCTTCCTTCCACAAAACGTTCTACGGTTCTCTCGCACTTTGTTCTCTGTGCTTGCTATGCGTTGCAAACTTGTTTTCGAAATTCTACATCGTAGAGCAATTTCTTCTAGCGTGAGAGGTGTTGTGTTTTTAAGCGCTCTAATTGTAGCCTTTGTTTCCTCGGGTATTCTATTTCTCCCTGGCATGTTGAAAGATATTTTTCGGTAATAACAATGTTCTTTATCACCTCCTCTGCTATTTCCGAAAGTCACATAACAATTCACCGTTATATATTCTCCATGTTGCCGAAAATATCCCGCGTGTAATACCTTAACTTAGAGTGCACACCGTAAATAGATGACGCGCGTGACTGCATCAGAGACCTGTGTTTAATCGCGTTTAACGAGTTGACAGATGGCTATCTAATTACCCGCACCCATTGTTTCGTGACGTTCACAGTCTTGATACAATCTTGGACACAATAAATGGAACATTTGAACCACCCCTCCTCCCCATTTCAATGATGCCAAAATGGCGCGTTTTGCTCTTCGCGCGCCTTCATCATTGCTTAGGGGGGGATGGGGGTTAATTAGTCCATTTTATTCCGTCCAAGATTGTCCGAGTTTCCCACTGGCGTGACTACTGGTGTTAAATATGGTAATGGCGCGATTACGGGTAGCAGTTGCACGCTGAAAAGTTAAACTTTAGATCAGAATGCAAACCTGACAGTGAATGCATACCCAGGCGAGACTAAAATAAATGTTCTCCATGACACTCATCAGATGCTATGTTAAGTGTTTTAGATACTTTCTTAACATGGAAACAAAAGATGCATAAATCAGAGCCATATTCGGAGTCAAATTGTCAAGTCCGCGCCTCAACTAAGTCGGCTTTCTATGCTGTCTAAGGAATGCTTTTCCTAATTATTGCGCGGGAAATTAAAAGTACCGTAACGATTTAATATTTCGGCTTATACTTGTCAACGAAGTTCGTAAGAACATAACGATGGAGCTGCTCTCTCAGTATGTATCTAGTAGTTCACAGTCGGAAAGTTCCCTTGACGAATTGCAGCCAGCCAAAGTGAGAAGCGTGTACTTAATAACCTATAGCCAAGCTGATCTCAGCATTTTCCCGGACAGACAGTCGTTCGCAGATGCCGTTTGTGAGGCTGTTTTGAATTGCGAGGGAGCCAAAACGAAAGTAATTCAGTGGACTTGTTGCCAGGAAAACCATAAAAAGCAAGGGAAGCAATAAATGAATCAGAGAGAATCCATTTTCCGATGAACTGGTCAAGCAGTGATCGCTCGCGATTTGTGTATTCACTTGTCAATTCCCCAACGGAGCTTGCCGGTATAAGAGCAGTTTTACTATTGAATTGCAAAAGATATTCACGTAGAATATAATCTTGAATGAAATAAGGTAACTGTTAATTAATCAAATCTAGACTAAAGTAAACTGCATTACACTACTTATTTACGAAAAATCGGACTAATTAAAAGAGAATCCGAATAAAAAAAAAAAACAAAAAAAAAAAACAAAAACAAAAACAAAAGAAAACAAAAAATGAGTTTGGCTTGAAAAATTTCCCGAAAAAAGATGATACGAACAGAGGAAAAAAGAAAAAAGAAAAAAAAAAAAAAAAAAACCAGGCGAGTGCGATAGTTGAATCCTAGTTGCTCGTAGTAATTCAACTGTCCTGCGTGTTGCGCGCTACGCGCGATCGCGAGCACCACCAACGCACAAGTACTGTTAACTGCGCTAGTTTAAGGAAAATAAACGTCCCCTTGGCGATATTAGTCGGCTGATATTTTATTTCTGTTGTAAAGATATTTTCATGTTTGAAAATTGAAAACGATTTTTATTTACAAATTTGTACACTGGCACGGTTTACGAACAATTAACAACGGTTTTAAACGATTTTCTACGATTTTGACCTTTGAAAAGAAATAACAAACATTAACTCATATTTTATTGAAATTAGCCCGAAATCATACTAAATCGTTAAAAACCGTCACAAACACGCTTGAAATCGTATGAAAGAGATCGTAAACCGTCGTAAATACGTGAAAACGTCATTTGGACATAATTCAAGTGCCCTACACATGTTAAGATTCAATATTTCAGTCTTTCGCCACTATTTCCTATTATGTCGGCCACGCGAGAGCTCATAGACTGTATAATTCTATCTATCAGCTGTTGTGAAATACCACTAATCGTTCTTTGTACCCTTTCACAAAACTGCTCATATGATTCATGCGTTATGCCTCTTTCAAGCGCATCTTTCGCCAACTTCTTAGAAACAATATGGAATACGTTCTCTATTGGATTTAAGTCTGGAATTCGTGGTGGAATTTTTAAAAGTTCACAATGACAACGGGCCATAGCCTCACGGGCTGCTCTGCTGTTTTGTGAAGGATCACCGTCTTGCAGCCACACTCGACTCAATCCTTTGCATGATCGCTCAAACATTGTGTTGAAATGCTGATCAATAAAAGATGTGAAATAGTTTCCATCCAGTTTTTCGTATCTTTCACAAACAAGCACTCCTTTGCCGTGACTTATTGTTACCATGAACTTGGCCACTTTTCCTCCCGTTCCAGATTTACTGCCTTTGGCCAAGCACCCTTGTGTGAGGCCTTCAGATCTTTTTCTCCATACTCTCCCTTTGGGGGCGCGTGCTTGCTCCAGTGGATTAGTCTTGTACACGAATGAGACACCATCCAAGTAGAAGGCGAGGGAATCTGTCCAAACACTCGGGGAGTATTCTGCTTGCATTTTCCGGGCAAACTCCACTCTCTGGTCTTTGTCGGTCTGACTCATTAGCCCCTTTTTGCGTGCCTGAAGGAAGAAGTAACCATTTCTGTTTAGTAAACGCCTAACAGTCCGGTCGGTGACATGATGAATTCCTGTCCGCTCCATCAGACGCCGTGAGGAAAAGGAGCCCTCTTGGTCTCTCAATTCTACTAGACTTCGAAGAATTAATGCCTCTTGTTCTGGAGTGAGTTTTTTCTTCCTTCCACAAAACGTTCTACGGTTCTCTCGCACTTTGTTCTCTGTGCTTGCTATGCGTTGCAAACTTGTTTTCGAAATTCTACATCGTAGAGCAATTTCTTCTAGCGTGAGAGGTGTTGTGTTTTTAAGCGCTCTAATTGTAGCCTTTGTTTCCTCGGGTATTCTATTTCTCCCTGGCATGTTGAAAGATATTTTTCGGTAATAACAATGTTCTTTATCACCTCCTCTGCTATTTCCGAAAGTCACATAACAATTCACCGTTATATATTCTCCATGTTGCCGAAAATATCCCGCGTGTAATACCTTAACTTAGAGTGCACACCGTAAATAGATGACGCGCGTGACTGCATCAGAGACCTGTGTTTAATCGCGTTTAACGAGTTGACAGATGGCTATCTAATTACCCGCACCCATTGTTTCGTGACGTTCACAGTCTTGATACAATCTTGGACACAATAAATGGAACATTTGAACCACCCCTCCTCCCCATTTCAATGATGCCAAAATGGCGCGTTTTGCTCTTCGCGCGCCTTCATCATTGCTTAGGGGGGGATGGGGGTTAATTAGTCCATTTTATTCCGTCCAAGATTGTCCGAGTTTCCCACTGGCGTGACTACTGGTGTTAAATATGGTAATGGCGCGATTACGGGTAGCAGTTGCACGCTGAAAAGTTAAACTTTAGATCAGAATGCAAACCTGACAGTGAATGCATACCCAGGCGAGACTAAAATAAATGTTCTCCATGACACTCATCAGATGCTATGTTAAGTGTTTTAGATACTTTCTTAACATGGAAACAAAAGATGCATAAATCAGAGCCATATTCGGAGTCAAATTGTCAAGTCCGCGCCTCAACTAAGTCGGCTTTCTATGCTGTCTAAGGAATGCTTTTCCTAATTATTGCGCGGGAAATTAAAAGTACCGTAACGATTTAATATTTCGGCTTATACTTGTCAACGAAGTTCGTAAGAACATAACGATGGAGCTGCTCTCTCAGTATGTATCTAGTAGTTCACAGTCGGAAAGTTCCCTTGACGAATTGCAGCCAGCCAAAGTGAGAAGCGTGTACTTAATAACCTATAGCCAAGCTGATCTCAGCATTTTCCCGGACAGACAGTCGTTCGCAGATGCCGTTTGTGAGGCTGTTTTGAATTGCGAGGGAGCCAAAACGAAAGTAATTCAGTGGACTTGTTGCCAGGAAAACCATAAAAAGCAAGGGAAGCAATAAATGAATCAGAGAGAATCCATTTTCCGATGAACTGGTCAAGCAGTGATCGCTCGCGATTTGTGTATTCACTTGTCAATTCCCCAACGGAGCTTGCCGGTATAAGAGCAGTTTTACTATTGAATTGCAAAAGATATTCACGTAGAATATAATCTTGAATGAAATAAGGTAACTGTTAATTAATCAAATCTAGACTAAAGTAAACTGCATTACACTACTTATTTACGAAAAATCGGACTAATTAAAAGAGAATCCGAATAAAAAAAAAAAAACAAAAAAAAAAAACAAAAACAAAAACAAAAGAAAACAAAAAATGAGTTTGGCTTGAAAAATTTCCCGAAAAAAGATGATACGAACAGAGGAAAAAAGAAAAAAGAAAAAAAAAAAAAAAAACCAGGCGAGTGCGATAGTTGAATCCTAGTTGCTCGTAGTAATTCAACTGTCCTGCGTGTTGCGCGCTACGCGCGATCGCGAGCACCACCAACGCACAAGTACTGTTAACTGCGCTAGTTTAAGGAAAATAAACGTCCCCTTGGCGATATTAGTCGGCTGATATTTTATTTCTGTTGTAAAGATATTTTCATGTTTGAAAATTGAAAACGATTTTTATTTACAAATTTGTACACTGGCACGGTTTACGAACAATTAACAACGGTTTTAAACGATTTTCTACGATTTTGACCTTTGAAAAGAAATAACAAACATTAACTCATATTTTATTGAAATTAGCCCGAAATCATACTAAATCGTTAAAAACCGTCACAAACACGCTTGAAATCGTATGAAAGAGATCGTAAACCGTCGTAAATACGTGAAAACGTCATTTGGACATAATTCAAGTGCCCTACACATGTTAAGATTCAATATTTCAGTCTTTCGCCACTATTTCCTATTATGTCGGCCACGCGAGAGCTCATAGACTGTATAATTCTATCTATCAGCTGTTGTGAAATACCACTAATCGTTCTTTGTACCCTTTCACAAAACTGCTCATATGATTCATGCGTTATGCCTCTTTCAAGCGCATCTTTCGCCAACTTCTTAGAAACAATATGGAATACGTTCTCTATTGGATTTAAGTCTGGAATTCGTGGTGGAATTTTTAAAAGTTCACAATGACAACGGGCCATAGCCTCACGGGCTGCTCTGCTGTTTTGTGAAGGATCACCGTCTTGCAGCCACACTCGACTCAATCCTTTGCATGATCGCTCAAACATTGTGTTGAAATGCTGATCAATAAAAGATGTGAAATAGTTTCCATCCAGTTTTTCGTATCTTTCACAAACAAGCACTCCTTTGCCGTGACTTATTGTTACCATGAACTTGGCCACTTTTCCTCCCGTTCCAGATTTACTGCCTTTGGCCAAGCACCCTTGTGTGAGGCCTTCAGATCTTTTTCTCCATACTCTCCCTTTGGGGGCGCGTGCTTGCTCCAGTGGATTAGTCTTGTACACGAATGAGACACCATCCAAGTAGAAGGCGAGGGAATCTGTCCAAACACTCGGGGAGTATTCTGCTTGCATTTTCCGGGCAAACTCCACTCTCTGGTCTTTGTCGGTCTGACTCATTAGCCCCTTTTTGCGTGCCTGAAGGAAGAAGTAACCATTTCTGTTTAGTAAACGCCTAACAGTCCGGTCGGTGACATGATGAATTCCTGTCCGCTCCATCAGACGCCGTGAGGAAAAGGAGCCCTCTTGGTCTCTCAATTCTACTAGACTTCGAAGAATTAATGCCTCTTGTTCTGGAGTGAGTTTTTTCTTCCTTCCACAAAACGTTCTACGGTTCTCTCGCACTTTGTTCTCTGTGCTTGCTATGCGTTGCAAACTTGTTTTCGAAATTCTACATCGTAGAGCAATTTCTTCTAGCGTGAGAGGTGTTGTGTTTTTAAGCGCTCTAATTGTAGCCTTTGTTTCCTCGGGTATTCTATTTCTCCCTGGCATGTTGAAAGATATTTTTCGGTAATAACAATGTTCTTTATCACCTCCTCTGCTATTTCCGAAAGTCACATAACAATTCACCGTTATATATTCTCCATGTTGCCGAAAATATCCCGCGTGTAATACCTTAACTTAGAGTGCACACCGTAAATAGATGACGCGCGTGACTGCATCAGAGACCTGTGTTTAATCGCGTTTAACGAGTTGACAGATGGCTATCTAATTACCCGCACCCATTGTTTCGTGACGTTCACAGTCTTGATACAATCTTGGACACAATAAATGGAACATTTGAACCACCCCTCCTCCCCATTTCAATGATGCCAAAATGGCGCGTTTTGCTCTTCGCGCGCCTTCATCATTGCTTAGGGGGGGATGGGGGTTAATTAGTCCATTTTATTCCGTCCAAGATTGTAGCTACTTCTGGCAGAGTGGTGGACAGTGACCAAAGCCTGAGGGATAGCCTCAAGACATATAGTATCTCTAAAAAGCGATAGTGCGTGGCAGAATATGGCTTGAAATTTGTTATCGTTGCAAAGCATTAAATTCAGAGGTTGTCTGAAAATTAATAGGTTTACTACATTAAAAAAAAGCCAGAATATTTCAAAGAGCCCTCCTATACAAGTTCAGTGGAATTGATATCTGATGATATCAGTCAATTGATATTTTTGAATGAAAATTATGTGTAATGAAGCAACAGAAATTAGACTATTTCATCTCTGAATTCAGTGCTATTTATTTCTATGAACATGCCAACACCAAATCCTTAAACAAGTGTTCATTGCTTGTTCATTTCTGAATAATGCAGTGAGTTATTCCACATGCAAAATAAGAATTACAATTAGTGTCTAATTTTATTATTCATGATCAGAGAGATTTTCAGGTGTGTTTCCTCAAACCAAAAACTGTCTTTCTGTGTCTTTCTAACAAATCATACTTCACACAACATGCTGTTTGCATACATGAACACGAAAAGTAGTTGGTCATAATACTGTTACTTTACTAAGTCAGCGATTAATGGCAGTTGAAATCTATTACCCAAACTATCATAAATTGTATTAAATTCTTTGGAACCATTGTGAGGTCCACCTAAAGATACAAACAGGAATCTAACTTGCTGGCCACAGTCTGATCTTCGTTTCTTTCTTTTTTTTCTTTTTTTTTTTGCTTCTTATTCCTTCCAGGCATATTACTGGCCATCCTGACCCTTTTTCGTTGGTTTGTTTGTTTGTTTGTGTTTTTTTTTTAACACAGCCCCTCACAATGTATTTATGTAGAGGACAGGTAAAAGTATACAAGTCAAGTGTACCAGGTAAACACAGCATACAAAGTATTTTTTCAAACCATAGGCATCCACAAACCAGCCTCACACTGTGTGTCAATGTTACACATAATAAGAGCTTCCACATAAAAAGGTTTCTCACCTATAATAAATTTGTTTCACGGAAAAAAAAAACTATAAAATAAACATGTATATACATGTAACAAAACTTGTGTAGCCAATTGCCTGGTGCATATCATATTCGCTCTCGATTTCTATGCATGATAGCTGATTAAGGCTGCACCCTCATCAGCTATCATGTGATAGAAATCTCGAGCTCGTAATCTAAGTGTTAAATAAAAGAAAGCAATTATAACATCTTAAGAATTTGTGAAAATCTTGGCATATATGAAATGAAAACCACAATGTACTTTAACTGCAGTTTCTTCAGGGATAATAGCAAGATTAATACATCCTGTTTCCACAGCTGCAACAATACATTTTCTTGTGAAAATATGTATACCTTAATATATGTGCCATGATATAATGCAAGATTCAACAAGCAAGTGTTTCCCTGGCACATAAGAATGCATGGGTAACAACTACCTGGCATTAACACTTGGTGTCACAGTTAACATAAAGCAAATTGCCTCATGCTTAGATGTAAAACATTTTCCATTTTTGTCAGAAATCGCCACATCCTGGATAAAATGCTAAACTTTTGTGAAGACTTATTAGAGGTATTAGAGAAAACCCAAAAATTTTTATAATTTGTGTGTTACACACTGTAGTTCAACAATATCAATATCTGTATCATGACAACACTAATTTGTAGTGCAATGCAAATCATTCGATCCCTATCTACAGACAGTAGAAAAAAATTTGCTTGTCCACAGTATTGATATCTTATCTTTAACTGAAACTCATAAGGACAGGGTACTTATGTAGCTTAGGGAGGCTTTTATTAAATTTGAAATGGTCTGAATAAAAATAAGAAGGCTTGCAGGCTTCTATGTAAATCTTGTCCAATGCAGATTACAAGTTTTGATACCATTTCTTTCTATGACAAAGCTGCTTTCATACCTGAACAATATTCTTTATATGGATACATTTATGCACTACACGTAAGGTAAAAGTCAATCACCTACAAAAGACATTAATTAAGCTTAACGCTTACACGTATTTTCTCAATTTTTTCTGAAAGTCTTTACCAAGATTTAATAAATGTACAATGCTGCGTAATTCAGTTCAGTTAAGTTGATCAGTTCCGTTTGTACATCATGAACACTTGCTCTTTTCTCAAAGGCGAAGTAGTACCACGCACTTACAGATTGTTGCATTGAGATACTTTTTTTATTACCTTAGCATAGAAGATAAAGACCACCACTGCTCTTATGGGCTTACTGCACTTTCTGCAAAGCCTTGGAAGGTGAAATCGTGTTCTGATGTGATTTCTTCCCTTTTAAATGAAACTAATCTGAACAATTAATATGGACAGAACGTACGAACAACCTGACACGTGGACTTGCTACTTCTTCAACGAATGCAGTAGCAAAAACTACTCCTCGTTGCTAAAAAGGTTGAAGACACGAACTGAGAAAGGAGTCAACACGAAAATGGCGATTCCAACTCCACGAAGGTTCGCTATGTCTCTCAGGCTTAAAGCCTGTACATGTTACAACTGAATCTCGAACTGAAAAATACAGGAGAATCGATCAGCTACAACATTCACAGATTCGTGGTCCAAACGAGGACGTCCTCTTGTTCCGCCTCACTGAATTAACAGCATTTGAAAACAAGCTGGTTTTCACCGCATGAGGCCGCCATCATTTTTTTCTAATCGCTCGAGGACTCGCTCGAGTGTGACTCGGCCCTTCGCATGGAAACGAGTCTACCGGAAGTAGTTTGCTTTCTTTCTAAAAATAGATTTTTTGAAATTAAGATATGCCAGCCAGCCCCCCTAGTCTCCCTCTCTGTCCTATTATGCCTCTTGGTTGCTGGGTATGCCGCAGTTCCGTTTATGATTGCTAAGAAATTCGGGCTCATTATGTTTTGATTGGTTGTCAACAAAATTGTAGCCAAGTTCTCAGTTGTCAGTTAAATTTTAAGCTGTTTGTTAGTAAACCACATTCAGACCTTGCCTGGTTCCTAGGCTTTTCTATGTTTCTTCTCGGTCAATCCGTTCGGGACACGGGTTCCGGCCGTTCGCCTCGGCTGCGTCACCGAAACGAGTTGATCGTAAGCGCCTGAGAGAAAGCCAAACAGGAACAAGGCAAATGCACACCCTCTTAGGGCCTGGCAAACGAGGACACATTGTTGCGAACGCAAATATTTCCCTGTTTGCCCGCGCGCCAAACATTTGTCGCGGAACCAAAAAATGTTTCGGTGTTTTATCAAAAACATTTTGTGTCCTCAACAAATGTTTCCCAGTTTGCGCAGTATGGGAACAAAACATTTGTTTTGTGTCTCGCCTGTTGGCTCACCCAGGAAACATCATGAGCAACAATGTGTCCTCGCTTGCCAGGGCCTTTATAATTAGAAGACTCCGAATACAGCGCATCCATCAATTTGCTAAAGCGTGCGCACTGTACAAGAGCGCGCGATAACAGTTGCATCCCGCGGGGAGACGCGACGCGCATTCCCTTCGTTCGTCTGCATGCAAGCTGTAGATTTTCCATAGTTGTCTAATGTCTGTGGTGTTGCAGCACTGGCTGCATGCTGCTCAATATTCTGGAATGCGAATGCACTGTATGATGGATGAAACTTATTACGTTGTTACCAAACAAGTTGTAACAGCTGTCTGGCACTGTTAATTATTATGGAGAGTTATTCCGTAAGCTGACGCATCAGTGTTGCAATTGAATTGTTCTGCGATACATTAAGAATACATTAAGAAGAACAGCGGTTACTCGCTAGGAGATACGCCACATGGTTTGCTTACCTTGAAAACCATTGTTTAAAACGATGCCTTTTTACTGATACTCCAGCCCATTAATGCATCTCATTCTTGTCGTATAAAATGCATTTCAAGTTACAGATAAGAACCAAACCTGTAAGCAGTTTCACTGTGGGTCATGTCCCACTTGGAGTGGTTTTCAGGTGAGAGTGATAAAACCAAAACAGAAGCCGGTTGATGTTGTTGTCAGAGTGACAGCGATCAAAAATAGAGCAATTAACCGATTAGCATTCGGAACACATGCTTACCAACAGCGCCACGCACGGGAAAATGGGCGCAAGCAAGTCATTCTACTCTTTACACAGCGAAAACAGCGAAAACAGAGGAAAGAGGAAAAGCGATGAATTCGAAAGGAAATAGGAATCAGTCCAATAAGACTGACAAAATAAGGAGTCGGTGAGGTGTTCATTATGAGCGTTATAGAGGTGTTTTCAATTGAGTGTCGTAAAACCAAAACCCAACCAATTACTCCGACCAATCACAACAGAACGAAACAGTGCAATGACTGGCCAATCAGAATACAAAGCAATTACATGTAGCCGGTGCAAGGCGCGGCAAAATGTGTTCGTGCGACTTGCGATCGGTTTTGGTTTTGCTTCTCAGTGGTTGAAAAAGTGGCGCGAATTTTGCTGACCAATCCGCACAGAGCGAAGCAATGTAAAACTAATGCAAACGCAATTTACTTTCGATACTCAATTAAAAGCCGCTCTTACGCAGAGGCGCATGCGTGTACAACTTCAGACATTTTTGTTTGTCTAGAGAACAGCGATTCCTGCTCAGTATTTGAATCATTTGGATCTGATGTCGGTATACATTCCTCTCATAGAAGAATTCTTTGATAGGCGCGAAAGGCCAGTGGACTAGTCCACATATTTTTGTGCTCTCAGTGTTTACGTGTTCTTGGACTACTTTGCTCTGTTTTAATCCAGCCGAGTAGCCTGATTCTCAGACAGTCCAGGTTGCTCGCGGCCACGCACGAGAGAGTGCGTGACCGCGATCGAGCGACCTGGACTGTCCGAGAGTCAGGTTAGTTTTAATCAGGCTTTGCGAAATGCAAAGCAGCGCTTGCATCTAAACAAAAATAAAGCAAACGAAAAAGAAAATCACTATTCACAAGGTAACGGACAAACGGTCACTAGATTTAATACATCACATGCTGTGACCGGCCACTACTTTGAAAATTCATAGAATTTGTTGAAAAGGGAATCTGGAGAAAGCATTGCAGCATTGCATTTTTGCGGTAGCCCATAAAATATCAGCGCTAGTCGTTAAGAAACCTGCTCAAGTTGTTTTATGCGTGTTCTTTTTTATCAGCTTGTAAGCCTCCGAATACTGGGGCAGTCTGGTTACATGCTTTGTTTTTCTATTTTTTCCTATATTTCAGCACCTTTTCTTATAAATCTCGCTCAGGTTTCTTTAACAGTCAAGTGAGGTCAAGCGTACCCTCCCAGAATACATTAATGAGTTGATTATTTGAACATTGAACCCGTTAGTCGTTTCGAATAATGCAATCATTTTTGAAATATTCGAATCAAACTTCAATTTCTGATTGGACTATGTCCGTAGATGTGTTTGAAAAAGGCGTTCGACCAACGAGACTTTAATTCTGTCATCTCTTTTAATAGAGCACACCTTTTTTGGCCCTTTAAATTCCAACGATATTGTTCTTTCCGAGGAATTTTGAAAATAATAAATTTGTACGGAGCGAAATTAAGGACGGTGCCTCCTATTGCTAGTGCGCATTCGTTCTGCGCACCACGAAACCATCTTATCTTGCGCGATTACTCGCGCGATTTCCTCAGAAGATTGTTTGTTTTGATGGTTATCGTATTTTCTGTAAGCTCTTGATTTAGCGGATAGTTTTACAGGATTGGCAACAGGCTGTCTACACCAAAAACCCGTAAACGAAAGCGTTATTGTGGTGTGTTTTATGAAATTACGCTGAATTTGAAGTGAAGTGGCAAATAATATAAGACTTAAGGTTAATCAAAATATATCGCTGTATAGAAACCGATTCAAAGGAATCGCTTAAAAAAGTCATGTGCTACACATATCGGTTTAATACACAACAAATCCGTTTCGGTTTTATTCTTTTATTTTATTGCTGTTTCAACAATAATAAAAAGAAAGATGTTTTCATCGAACGTAAGATATAACACAACACGATGTCTTACCTTCGTAACTGATGAAAAGCTTGAACTTAATTGGCCTGAATAACGGACTGCGAAAATCGGAAGCAAGGAATCACGAATACTGGCTCTCAAACTGCGTAGTTTTTATGCATTTCAAAACTCCTTCCAGAAAGATAATACAACCACAAGAAACAACTGCGAATGTAATTGACAAAACTACAAAACGTGATCTTACGTACGTGTTTGTCTTCCACTTCGCCAGAGCCTAAAGGGCAAGTTATACTGGAAAAAACTTTGAAATTTACGCAAAATGCACATCTCAAAACGTCTTCGAATTTGCTCTTAGCGTTCAAAGCCATCTTCATTGAAAAAATGTCCTCTAATTCCCGAAGAATCAAGAAAACTTTCTGTTCCAGCATGTGTCGCCATACCGGATATCCCAGCATGCCCAAGGAAAAGACATGCAAATATTTCACTTACTAGGGAGGGGGTAGAGCAAAAATTGTCTCAAGCTCCCAAAACAGCGCCTTAAAAGTAGAAAATAACAAATTTAGCTCTAAAAAACGCATGATGACCCCCACCTTTTACCTCACAACACGAAAGTGGTAAGCCTACTCAACACATGGTGATTTTTCCGTAGTTTGCAAAATATATTTAGCCTGTGTTTTTGCTCAACTAAACGGGAGCAGTCAGGGCCAAAAATGCCTCCAATGCAATGATTTTGTAATAAATACCACATAAAAAGTAGTTTTTATATCACCAGTTGTTATGTGTTTCAAAGCTTGTGGTTTGCTGTTGCCTTGGCATATGTAAACAGGAATTCTAAGGAAATGTTCAGAGAAATATTTCTTCTTTTCTTTTTTGCGAAAAAAATACCTAGTCTCTATTTTTTGCAGCTTTGGATTTAACTATCCCTGAAAAATGCATGGTTTCCCCCAATTTTCTTTTCAATTTTCGTTAGCCCTTACCAAAATCTACATTTTAGCGTAGTGATAACCCGCGAAAAAATATCTTTGTATTAGGAGGCACCGTCCTTAAACACAGCTGATAGCGTACAGAGTTGTAAACAACCGAAAATCTTGACGAGAAAACTTGCTAGAACTTCGCCTGAAATCCTTAAGACTTCTACAAGCTCTCTGGGATGTAGAAAGCAAGAAAACTGCTCGATAATAACATTTACAATACCGTTTTTCACCTATCACTTCCACTCACCGTTGGACGCCATGTTGGACACTTCGATTTCCCATTTAAGAAGCATCTTTTGTTCGCTTAGTCCAATCAGCAATCGAAGTTTGATTCGAATATTTCAAAAATGATTGCATTATTCGAAACGACTAACGGGTTCAATGTTCAAATAATCAACTCATTAATGTAATCTAGGGGGGTACGCTTGACCTGACTTGACTGTCATAGAAAAATGGCCCCGTTAGGTCATAGTTCCTTGCACAGTCAAGAGAATTTTTTTTGGATTGTCAGTTTTGAATGAATAAAAATTGGAGCGTGGGAATATGGAAAATTATGGAAAATTGGAAAATATTGGACGATTAGAAGTCCAAAGACTACTGCAAGGTTGATACAACGTAATATATTTGAGAACAATATTTCGGCTGGCCAAACCAGCCTTCTTCAGGTTTAGATGTTACTAATTATAAAAATGAAATAACAATATTATATTTTGGAGGATGTCGCAATACACAGGAGGGGCGGAAATGACGTTTACGATGACACGATGATGCAAAAAAAAAAACACACACACAATTAAAACAATTAATTAAATAGATAAAATAAAACAAGATTAACGTTTCTAAAGTACAATTCATCACGTCTATTTAAACCATGGGGCTCTAAAGTTCCCGCGAAATCTATAAGAAATGACTCTCTGGCTTTTCTGATTGAATCACGTGAGGAGTGGATAAGTTCAAATGGGATAAGCTGCATATTAGTGGCAGTGGTTAGGATTTGAGAGAAAATGTTCGGAAATAGTGGTAGGTTTGGATTTAATGTTAGTTTTGTCGACTGGGCGTCTATGTTTTTGAATCTGTCTTTGAGACGTCGCTTAATTTCACCTATGTATTGTAAATGGCAGCGGTTACATTGTATCATGTATATTAAATTTTTGGTGTTACAGGTTATGTGAAGTAATATTACTGGTAACGAGGCATTTCCGCCCCTCTTGTGTATTGTGACATCCCCCAAAATATAATATTGTTATGTCATTTTATAATTTAGTAACATCTAAACCTGAAGAAGGCTGGTTTGGCCCACCGAAATATTGTTCTCAAATATAATATATAGATTAAGCCAAGCCTAAAAGCGGAACTCCACGATTATTATTTTTTACTGGTATTGAGCAACACCGCATACCTTTCCTTGCGCCAATATTTTATGTTTAGAGCATTCAACAGGAATTGACTGTGGTTCAAAAACCTCAAAACATTACAAGAAAACAATACAGTCGACGCGTATGTTTGTTCGAAAAGAAATTTAAGCCTCGGCTACACAAGCGAAGTTTTGCTGGTGCCGGTGATGCGATTTCTTCAAATTTTGTCGTGTCGCCAGCGCGCGATGAAAATCGCAAGTGTAGCCACCCTCGCCCAGGTGATGCGACAGCTGAAAAAGTCGCAAGAAAAAAGTCGCCAGAGTTGAGATTTTCGCCACAAACTCGCACAGATTGTTGGCCGTGTAGCGCGCCCCCTACAATTTGTCACTCGTGTAGCCACCCTGGCGCGCTGGCGACGCGACAGAATTTGAAAAAAATCGCATCACTTGCGCGAGCAAAAAATCGCTCGTGTAGCCGCGGCTTTAGCAATCTAAGAACGATCAACATCGTTGGAAGAGCATGTTTGAACGTTTAGCCACCTCTCACAATAGTGCATTAAATGGCTTTCCATGTTTGATTATTACGAACAAATGTTTAATCGTTTAGCTACCCCAACAAACGAATCGTACACAAACGGTAAAAAGCAACCAAATAAACCACATAACGTCGAAAATTTCAGCGATAATACGCAAAAATCATTTTTTTGGACTCACTTGGTCCGCTGTTTGGTCAAACATTGTTATGCGTTTAGTCACCAAACGTTATATGTGATAAACACGTTGTTGGATGAAAATGTTTGATCTTTTAGCCGGGGCTTAACAAACATATTTCGTAGTACATTTAAAGCTTAGACATAAGCTTAAATGTCGTAGAATAGAGAAAAATTAAAAAAATCCTGATAGTTTGGATAGGTAATCGCATGGGGCCGAGTAAAATTAAGGATTAATATCACTTGGTACATGTTTTCAGAAATTTGCTGAAATTGCCCTCGTCGCGCAAAACATAAGAGATACTTTACTAGGACTCATTGCAATTACCTGTTAATAACATAAGGGCAAACGTTTCTTTCTGTACAGTCAGCTTAGCTGAGGAAAACATTCGTTCGCTTGGAAAACAACAAACAAACAATTCGACTAGCTACTTCTTTGTGTCCAAAACGAGAAGATTGTTATTTATATCCAGTCGAGACAAAACTACAAGTTTCATTCCTGAACAAAAAGTGATAACGATTAAACCTCAAATTCTAAGCTTCAATTTATTATTAGTTACCTGTGTTGTCGAGCTTTCTACCACTTGAAAATACGCATCGATCCACTAAAGTAAAACAAAAATAGCAAACGGTTTGTCCAAAGAAAGAACTTCTTCCACCAAGTTTGAGCTACTCTTTCCTCCTATTAATGCCGGTGAATTGTTAAGTGAATTTTCGTGGTGAGCTGCAAGACGCCGCGGTAAAGTGAACAAGCCCTTGAAGCGTTAAGTCATTTTGTTTTCCAACCACACAGTCTGGGCGCCATACAAGTGGATCCAAAATTTAAGAATTTCCTGAGAAAAATGTTTTGCTTTTCCATTTTATCAGTTGAAAATTCACCTTCCGGAGTATCTTTTAAGTAGTTCTTGATCTTCATGCCTTTCGTGAATTAAAAGACAGAACTTCGAAGAAGATGAAGTTGTGCTCAAAATGAAGAAACCAACTGAATGTGAAATCTCGAGCCGCAGAAAGCGCGCGAAAAATTAAGCCTCGTTTTGGTTTGGGTGTCCTACACCTGGCTTGAGCCTGCGATCCAATCGAAAGCCAGTACCTGGTCAGTGGTCAACTTAACAAAAAAAAACCGCTGACCTCGATGCAAATTCGTACCCAGAGTCCTCAGGCTCTTTGGCCAGCAGTTAGTCGGCAGGAGAGACTCTGGGATAATGAAAAAAAAATCAATTTTTTTGATTGGCTGGCCCGTAACGGCTTCCACTGTCTTACCCCAGATTTTCTGGGAAAATGGCGGTCCATTATCCCAGAGTCTTTCCGGGCGTCCACCCGCTGACCAAATGGCTCGAGGACTCTGGGTACGAGATTGACTTCGATGAGGTCTTAACTTAAGCCCGCGATATGGTCACGTACTACTGGTTAGCGGATACCTTGTTTTGACAGGTGTCAATTGGCCATAACATTGACGTCCATTATCAAAAGTTGTACACAAAAAGATGTACATAAAACGTGGGTTACAACACAATGGGACATTTCACATCGCATACATGGAAGGGCGGACATAGGGACGGACGTACGTACGGTGACCAGAACCAAATTTTCTCGAATAGATGGGTTACCAAAATTCCGGAAATTCCGGTTGGGATGTAAATGGAACACATGTTTTTGGTTCGTTCCAATGGAACATTTCCGAAATAAACGGAACTTCTGAAAACTTTCCGATGGAAAATGGATGATGAACTTTCTGATGGAAAATGCGTGTTCCATTTACGAGTTTCACAAGGTCTCACCAGTTCCAGGTCTTTCACGGCCATATCTTTGGTAAGATGGCGGCTCCTTCTTCGGTCACCTCGAATAGTTTATACGAATTCCCCGTGTGTCATGGACTAGCACCCGATCTTCATACGTTAATGAATCAGAATTGTGTGATGTATGCCAATGGTAAGCAGAATTTATTGAAGAAAACATTAAATTTTGCCCGAGGGTTCTTTGAGTAAGCTTATTCCGATTGTTTCCCGAGTAATACTTTGCATCTGAAATTAAACAAAGTCTTTCGTTATTTTCCTTTCACAGTAGGCGTTTTAAGTGCGGCTTTGCCATACAACCAATAAGAGTATCGCTGTGGAATGTTCCTGTGGCTTCATTTCCCTGCACTAAGCTTCAAGGGTCCGCCTCGAGTCGCCCTGAAGTGGCTTGTAGATATTCATCGATGAAATATCGTGGCAATATATTTTTGAAAAACCCTTCGTTTTGGCGATGATCGCGCCTCAAATAATCTGCAACCGCTGCGAGGATAGGAGTGTCATCATAGTCTTCTCAATTTAAAAGACCTTCTGACATAGACAACTCTACAGTTTCGTTTAAGACATCTTTGTTGCCATTTGCACGGTTTAGCGGAAAAGTGAGGAGCCTGGGAATGAATGGAACGTTTGTCAAATAGAACACGTTCTTCACCGATGGTCATTTCCCATCGAAATTTCCGGAATTTTTTGGTAAATGGAAAACGCCCCATATTTTCTTAACCATGGTGCTTCGCTTGGCGGCCCTTCGGGCCGCCGGAGCTCCGCTATTTCTTTGCAGTAGTCTTTGGACTTCTGTTACGGTATCACTCAACCGACAGAAAAGATGTACTGCAAAACTCTTTTACGAACCCAACTTATTTATTTAACGATACGTAACTAAATCCTAGTTACAAAGGAGCGATTTCTAAACAATACAATCTGCTATCAAACCAGCTTAAGCCTACTGTTAAAACTTCAGTCACCACTGACATAAGCCCACAAATAAATGGTGATGTCTCCGCAGAAATCTCCTTTCGGTCCACTTGACCTTGAATGAAGTTCCTCAATAGCTCTCTATGATTCTCTCGGTATAGCTTCTCCAGTCGGTCTCCGCCGACAACAACCACAACAATTCACAGCAGGCAATTCTCTCTCAGTTGGGTAATCTTTTCCACTTTATATCTCATCTTCTGACTGCTGCAGTCCACAACGAACATCCACAACTGAATCACTTCTCGTAGAACTCTACAGTAGCTTGGAATATAGCATCATTCACCATCACTTGCTTTATCGTTGTCCACAGTAGCTTGGGTTATAGTGGTTATAGCCAGTATATCACTTATTGGGGAGGGCTTGCGCCCTGCCACCACACAATAACAACTACCTACTGTAATCCTTATATACAATTAAATAAAATTCTAGAACCTTCTTGGAGCTTCTAACTATATAACACAACTATTTATGTACCATTACATCATAATTACATCATTTACTAGAATGTTCTAAATTGTTCTAGAGTGTGACAGCAGAAGGTTTTGGTACAAACATTGCGTAACTTAACATTCTAGAACTTACTAGAAACTTAGTATTTACAATTGCTCTCCATAACACTTCTAATCGTCTATTTTTCAAGTTTGGTTGATTAGATCTCCTGTGGGATCCAACGTACAAGCGAGCAGGATATTCGTTCACGGTCTTTGCAGTTTTTCAAGAAAATATTGGAACTGTAGGGGGTTGAAAATTAAAATTTTAAGTGATTAATTAGTAGACAAAGACCATGACAGTCCGCCACCACAACAAAGAGCCCCTGATCCCGATAGCGGACTAACTGGATTATGTGTGTATAAAGAGTGTATTCAACCTTGTATCTTTCATTCTAAATTCACCCTATTTTCCCAAAACTTCAACCAGACTGCCCCTTAAGTAAAATCTCGTCATGTTGGATGCTTACCTTAATTGCTCTGACGGCTTCAAATAACTTGCTTCGTCATTATACTAACGCGTTAAATTTAAGCTACTTTTAAATGACCGCTTCCCTGCTTTGATATCCTTGCATGTATATGGCGATAGCACGAGACAAACTATTTATTAATCTTAAACGAGAAAATTAAACATGACAGTTAAATGCCCCCATACTGTTAATATGAATAAGACGACTGAAATAGAGATAGTGACGCTAACTAGGGCTAGACACAAATATTACTTAGCAGGGGCGTAGCGTCCATATACGCACGTACGCCCGTGCGTACAGCTGAAATCTGGAAAAAAATTTCAGTTTTTATTCCCTTATAGCATTTGTCAAAGTTACCATAAAATAGGACCGATTTTTAAATTTCGAATTATACTGGCGTGTGCGTTTGTTTTTCCAGTACCTTTCCATTGATCCATAAACGACAAGAAACGTTATTTGGCTCCCTAGACTTGTTAACTCTCTAGTTATTTTAGGAGGCCAACACCCTTTAAGTTTTTATTTTTATATGTCTTCGTTTCTAAATATAAGAGCTAATACAGTTGTTATTGTTGTTGTAACGTAATGGTGGAGTGAAACGAAGGAAAAAACTCTACCCTCTGCGGTCCTTGCCTTTCCCCAATCCCATATCCCGGGTTATTCATGAAGAGATTGAAAACGCCCTTACGAAGTACCATGACAGAAGGGAGATTGAGCTCTTTAGAAATTTTACACATTCACAAGCACAAGGACGTTGACATTGATGATGTTATAACAGAGTTCGCCCGTCTGAAGGGTAGACGTCTTGCCCTTTGCTTGTAAACCCCCTGTTTTTACCATGTTGTTGTTGTAGATTACCGAAAAAAATAAACAACTAACTACCGCATTTTCCGTCGCATTTATTTATAAAAAAGGTTCCGCGGAAATAGTTGAAAATGGCATTTCCGAGACCCTAAATTTCAAAATTTTCTGGGGGAGCATGCCCTCACACCCCCTAGTTCCAAATTTCCGCGCTGTGCGTACACCTTCAAAATATCATGCTACGCCCCTGCTTAGAATCCGAAGATTCTCAAAAATATTTCTAAATATCCTGAAAAACTGTCTAAATATCTTTTATATTTAATTTTGTGTTTTAGAAAAGCGTTTCGAATCACTTATGCAAAATTTTCACTTGTGAGGGTTGAATAACTATGTGAAGGATTATCACCATCGTTTACATTCTTATTGTGGAAATAAGGGCAGTAAAACCAACTTTCAAAACCGCATGAATGCAAAGTTCGATAGATTTTCACCAATAGATTCAGGCTTATCGCGGTTCACAGCGAGTCTGCCATTTTGGTAACTGGCTGCTTTCATTGAAATAGAATACATTTTATTCAGGTTGCGAAACCCGGCAAGAATATTCTTGGTTTTCAGTCACGCAAGTAACAAAATAAAATCATCAACCATTCGATAGATTAAGTCAAGAAATGGAGATATTGTAGAATAGTAATAAATAAACAACATGCTAAAATCTCAGGGCTGTGCGATATCCCGTACTCGAGTTATTCGGCAAAATGTACCACTCAGAATTATAGAGTTTAGTATGGACACGCCATGTTAGTGTCCCTCTGAGGGGCACAAATATGACGGTCGGAAACGAGTGAAAACATCTGGAATTTACTTTTGCTATTTCAAAGGCTTTCTTCTCTGTTTTGAGTTTGCAAACATTCAAATAGACGCTTCTCTTGTCATGTTGGCTTTTCAGACCTAAAAAAGCACACGGGGAATCGATGTTTTCATGTACTTGACATGCTTGTGAGAAGACGTGTTTATGTCACACTCTGTAATAAAATCTAAAATGCAAATTGCTCTATTTTCAAAACAAAGCAAGCTACCGAGCTGAAAACATGCAAGCAGATATACATTTCTAAAACGTCTTTTACGTGATGAAGCTAAAACTGCAAAAGTCTGTATAATTTTGAATTTTAGTTTTTTATGACGTCATGTGAAAACCAAGAATAGCAAATTTTCTTAATATCGCCACATTTTCCAACTAAATATCCCTAATAAATATCCAGATATTTGTGGCTAGGACTTCCAACAACTCGATAAAATGGCCGGCGTTCGGCTATAACATAACCGTAACAAGCAACTGCTCCACTTCATCCATAGCGTAAGTCAAACAAGATCTAACGAATACCGCTCAGATGTTTTATTGATCAGACTAGAAGCAGACCTCTTTACATTGTGTATAGTACCGTACAAAAGCCCTTAACTGCCGAAAATAGCCAAGCGGGGCTAATTGAGTCTACTCTAAATTTCGCGGCTTTGAATTTATTTAAGCTCATTAATTCAAGGATATTTTGCCAGAGGGCCTATTTTTTGGCGTATAAAAGTAATTTCATTTTCTCAGTTAGGTCTACTAGTGCCTTCCTGTTGTTACACGGACATTCTTCTGAGACTTCGTATTCCTTACTTCGTATTTGCCAGAGGGCTTATTTTGGGCGGATTGTTATCGACGGAAGACTCTATATCACGCATAAAAGCAATTTTATTTTCTTACTTAGGTTTACCAGTGTCTTCTTGTTGATAGGAGATAACTGTTTTGAGGTTTCGTATTCCGTCCCAATATCACTTGGACATGTTTCTTTACGTTTCTTAAAACAAACGTTAGTGCATTATGCAAACCCTTACAGGTTGGTTACATTATCAGCTAAAATTGACAAGAAGTGACAGGAAGCCGCTTCAAATGTCTCGCATGCAGCCCATTATTAAAGCGTGCAGAGAAAATCTTGGCAACAATTATTGACTGTTGTCATTGAAAAATTTTTTGTTTTACGTAAATTTGAATTAGTAGCTCTGGGAAGTGGCTACTTGTTTTTCATCAGCTTCCACTCCTTATTTTTGCTAAAGAGAATAGAACAAGAATTACACTGAAATTTACTATTTCCAGCAATTATATTAACAGGTGAAGAAAACCTGGATCTAAATAAACACACACACACACACACACACACACACACACACACACACACACACACACACACACACACACAAATACAGCCATTAATAATAAATACCCTTCTTTCTGAGTTATTTACATAATGAATTTAATGTTCCGTAGTTCTAGCAGTGATCACTCAGACGTAGAGACTGTTGTCAGTTTCGCGATTAACCTTGTTGTTTTTAAGCCAGTCTTCCACTCGACGAGGGCGGCACATCAAGAACAACTGAAAACCCAAGAAAAGTGCCGAATAGGATAGGTTCCCTGTTTTTATGAAACTGACGGGGAGGAAAAGGAAACACGTGCCTGATAGCTGTCCATTCCTTGAACCCAAGATGCGATGCCCAATAACAACTTTGTCCATGCTGTGGTAGCTGAACTGGGTGTTTTGTAAAGTTACTCGAACTGCGGAAAACAAGAAATATTACGAGGGAGAGCACCTTACATAACGCTACGGGAACTTCTCAACTACAACCGGCTAATTTGGCAGCGACGGAGGCGTTTATCTAGTCCAACTGAACGCTAGCAGAGGGGGAGAAAATCTGACCTGGAGTTCTTCGCTATAGATATCGGAAACTAGCATTTGTGTGTGAATCGCGAGCAGTAATTCCGAAAAAAAAACTTGGAGACCTGAGTGTTTAAAACGTAAGCAGCTACTTAAGGTTAATTACGTTCATTGTTCTAGCTTATGAGACCCAGAAAATCTCACAATTTGAGGACTTTTTTAAACTTTATACATACAGTAGATTGTCTTTATACTTGACCGTCTTAAGTAAAATTCAATTCATGTTGCATTTGGTTACTTAGCTTCTTTTCAATTGTTTCTTCGTTTGCTTAATCAGTCATCAAAGACACGTCACTTTTTAATGCCGGCCTCGGGAGCACTGCAAAAACATTGTCAACTGACTATGTCTACGGAGCCGTCAAACCGGCTAAATGGCATGTTTTTGGACAACACAAACGAGTTTCTTTCTTCTTTCTTCCACAGGAAAACGTCAGCTATTACTTCGCAAAGAATTGAGGAGCTTTCTTGTGCAGGCTTTACGTCTAAGCTAAGTCTGACTGCCTTTGCTTTTAGGTACATATGTCGTCTTGCTTGCTCTCAAATGACTTGTTTTGTCTAATCTTCGTTATTCAAATCACTCAGGGATCGGCGAAAACCACACCACCAACTTTACTGAGGATTTTCGAGGGGTGGTCTGTTGTACATGTTGCTTTGTCGCTCGTCTACGACTCCGTCTGTCGCTTGTATTGTTAGAGACAAATGTCGCTGTCGCAAAGAAAACAAAGAGGAATGAAAAGTGAATTGTCGCTGTCGCAAACTGTCGCGCGTTTTCTGCCAATTTCTGTCGGTTGTCGGTGTTTTGGGAGAAGATTGTCGCCTGTTTTTGGAGCCATGTCGCTCGTCGCTTTTATTGTTTAAAAGGCCTCTTTACTGGGTTCAAACGCGAAAGAGTTACAAAAACGAAAAGTAAGATTTTGAAACGACGTTTTCGTTGCCGTCGCCGTCGTCGCTGCTAAAGCTCCCTAGTATGATATTGATGTTTAAAACAGTCAGCTGTTGATGATTTCGCCTCCATTTAATCATCCGGGTAGATATTGGCCAGCTAAGAGCATCCCATTGAAACTGTCAATCGACGAAGTGCAATCAACTTCCCACCGTTAAGCCTTACAGGAACTGAAGTCACGATACGTGTTGTCTCTTTTTTAGGTGCCTTTGAATTAGCGATCGAATAACTGGGGAAAACATTCAAGAAAGCAGTGTGTTTCGCCGTCTTGGCTCAGTGTCACACAGCCGTGGTGGCTGACTACACTACAGAGAGGAGGACTGTTAGTAAGTGAAGGTCTGCGGTGTGAAAGAAAAAAAAATTCGTTCTGAGGTCAATCAAATTCAATTCCATTTTCTGAAATTTTAATGATAAAAATGTCAAAGGTTTTCTTCCCCTCAAAAAGTAGCATAATAGTTTTCATATTTCTTAAAAATATGTGGAGTATCAACGTCAGTAATATATGTCACCTAACACTGAGTCGACTGGCTGGTAATATATTGATGAAGTGTAAGCTGCAGTTTTAAGGCGCCATGTATTTGTATCACTTTTTTGACAAAAGTTCAAAGGAAACGGTTGTTGGTTGGCGCCATCTTGGCGGGTAGCCAGACGCACAGAACCAAAATTATAGCATTTGTATACGAATCCGTTGTTTAAAAAAATGCCTGAAACACCTGTTCCTCTCCAAAAAAGGTATATTAATAATTAATGTGCTAGGCAAAGGGTTCCACTGACAAAATTTCATGGGTTTAGCCGAGCCAGAAAACGCTCTCTGGGTTTTTTAATTCTTCCATACATTCGTCTGTAATTTTTTCCCCAGAAATAGGAATTTTCAATCCGCGGCAAAGAATTACAGACAAATGTATGAAAAAAGAAATAAAATGCTACCAGCGAGGTGTGTGTAACTTCAGTTTGTAGCTCATGACTTTTCAGAGCTAACGTTTTACGACAATTATTTGATATCAGATCACCATTTAGTCAAACTCTAAATTCCTGACGCTTTGCCCACCCGCCAAGAGGGCTTCTTTTAATAATAATAATTAAATAACAATATATAATTATAATAAGAACCTTCCCAGAATCCTTTGCAGCTGGAAAATCGTCAATCCCAAATAACTTGGTCAGTTTGAGGGCAGCAAGACCCCCACGTTGTCTAGAAATAAGTCTTACCATAAACTAATTATTGTACAAGACTAAGGGCGATGACGTCATTGGTCACGTGACTTTGCTCACAAGTGCGTTTTTGCTCACTGTGACGAAGTTATTTTGTTATTGAAAAAGCAGTCAACGTAGTTTGAAGCACAATGGTGTGAGCCATTTCGGACTGCCCGGGTACCGAACAAAATATAAATATTAAGGGTGGTATATACAATTTTCAAAAAGTGGGAGTCTGGGTACAAGTGCTATCTCGCGTTGCATTAAACGCGAGGAAACAAAAATTTGGATATTGGTAGATATTTTTATGAAATATGCATTTTTGTCATTTTTAATGCTGTCACGTCATCGGTCACGTGACCAGATTGGACCGAAGTTTAATATTCGCTCTAAAAGTTTACTAGAACCTTTCTCCAAGAATATTTTTAGGCGAAGTTGTAGTTTAATAAATAGTGTTTTAAAAAATGGCCATGATTACTTTTTCCTAAAAAAGTGCGGCAGTAGAAAATCTAACTGAAAAGTTTGTCAGCTTCCTGCTCAACGACCATTTGAGGTAGGAATAAAAGAAAATTTTGCCTAAGGCTTGAGAGTATGCTCTTTATGATGGCGTTGACAGTTTCTTCTAATTTCGATTGCTTTTGGCGAGGATCGATGTTAAAGATTTTTTTCAGAGGAGAGGGCCTGGAGGAAAGAACGAAAACGAGGCTATACTTTCGCGCGCTTTTTGTTCACTGCGACGCCGCGCCACAAAAGGTTAGCTAGAAAAAAAATTTCCAAGGACTGGACAACGGACTGGACTTGCATTTTCTTTAAACGGAACTTTTGACGACTTTTTTAATTATTATTTTTTTTATGGCTGCTGTCTACTCAGGAACAATGTATACTTGAGAAGGTAAGTTGATACAGATAGTTGTTGCTGTTTGTTAAAAAACAAAACAAAACAAAAAAGCGCGTTTGTGGTACACTTAAATGCACTTCTCACCTAAAAAGTGTTGTTTAATTCTTGAAATTATAAAACTTAAACTAGAAGTTGCAGCAATGCGAATGAAATCAAATTAATGCTAACATTAAATGAAACAATTTAAGTTGCTTAAGGCAACCGATGCAAGCTCAGTAATTTTACTAAATACGATATTTGAAGGTTAAAAACGTATCTTAAACAGTGACGGAATAAATGATTACTTTATTTTCAACCGGAACTTAAAATGTTACCTTCATTCGCAAAGACATCAAAACTTTATTTTATACTGTCCATGAACTAAATTCCCTATTACAATTATAACAAAGTGTACAATAAAGCCATTATTCAAAGTATTGGCCAAAGAAAAATAGTTGCGCATAAACAAATACTGGAACAGTTCGTGCTTTCAAATGGATTACCCTAATGAATTACACGATTCCGACACATAAATTTAATTTGAGTGGCGAAACATTTTGTTGTATCTGAAAAATTACTGTACTACAAAAAACGTTCTCACAGAAGTTGTAATGCATGGGGGTTCACATAATTTAATTCAATTTTATAAAGCTAAAAATTGTGTGTCAAAGATTTAGCAGAAACAGAGAAAAGTTTTAAAATCACGGCTGTTTGTGCGAGTTCGTGTACGTTCGCGCTAAACGCGGAAAGTACCTAAGCTTAATAACTCTGAAGACGTCAAGACGTTAAGTTTATGTCAAAACCGAACAAGAACCAGTCAAAAAAAAAAAACAAAGAAAGATAAGCAAATAATTGTTTTAATAGATTTTGCAGTTTTACAAAGTGTTACGCTTCTGGTTTGTGGCACCTATTTACAATGGTAGTCTGAGGAAAAACCTTTTTACAACAATGTTTAAATTAGAAGCTTAAGCTTACGGTAAATTTCATTTGAATCTATTTTTTAAATTGAGGGGAAATTAAAATGTAATTTGCTATAAGAATGGGTCCAACACAGAAATCCTGAAAACCTTCTTCACAAACAAACTGGCGATAAACTTGAAAACCAAATTTGAGAGTAGGCTTAACATCTTGCCGAGCCATACAAAAGTTGGGCACATAAACAAAGACAACGCTTATCTGGCTTATCGGTTGACCGTAAGTTTTTTGAAGAAAACGACTAAATAAAAGGGCAACGGTAAATACCTTCTCCAATCGTCGAAAAGGCTACATCGGGCCACTGCGTAAATCGCACATCCTTCGTCTTTAATCATGCTCAAAGCACAGCGGGAAAATTTATGTGTTGTCAAATGCAGTCGCGGCGCGAATACAATCCCTTTCACAACGCTTTAGATACATCCAAAAAGCCGTCCATCAAGCCTTGATATAATTCTTCCCAGAGTGGCCAGTTAAAAATATTTTCACAGTCTAACACATCTTCAGGTGACCTAGTCGAAGTGGCGGAACGAGAGAGTCGAACGAGGTATCGCACAGCGTTCATGTGCTCGTTAATCCACTGACTTGGTCTAAGGTTTTATGAGACAGGATGAACCAAATTTCAAAATAATTTCACCGTTTTGAATGTAGTTAAGCTTCGGACTAGAAATTTCCCATTACTTTGTAAACTTGACCGCAAATACCACTTTCACCACAGCTACAGCGCTGTCGCAAGCAAACCGTCGCTTCGTTTCAGAAGGTCGATTCACTTTCTGTGATTGGTTAAACAAAATGACGGGTGAATCGCGAGGTGTGGAGAATCTACGATTCGATGACAAACATTGCGCGCAATGTCTTCCTTCGTAATTTAACCAAAGAAAAAAATTGCAAAACATTTAATTTTTGGTTTATCGTGAACTAAAAAAAACTGTCAGAACAAGAGCGGTAGGCGTGTTTTCATAGCATCTCTCTCTCTCTCTCTCTCTCTCTCTCTCTCTCTCTCTCTCTCTCTCTCTCTCTCTCTCTCTCTCTCTCTCTCTCTCTCTCTCTCTCTCTCTCTCTCTCTCTCTCACACACGTGTACACACGCTGAAAGCGACTCTTAAACAAATCGGACTATTTGCTCAAAATAGTACGTTCTACGATGGAAAATTCTACGCTAAAGGATTGTTTATCATATGATAGTACTTTAAATTACTTTCTTTGGTCAAGTAATGTTGACTCACTCAAGATTTTGGTGTCGGAAATTTTGAAGAACACGGCGATTGCTTCAGCCGAGGTGAACGAAGATAAACATCACAAAATGCTCTCGTTCAAGGCCGCGGACTGCACAATTAAATTGTACACTACTACAAAGAAGATCATTATTCAAGGTTCTGGCAGTGCAAGTTTGACAAAGGCATTCTCCGACTTTTTGAACGTTAAAGACAACGGAGATGAAGCAAGGAATAGTAATAATGGCGGCCAGCAAAGCGAAGCTCCGGCAGCAGATGAACATATTGAGACGTATGCAATAGAACAATTAGATCCGGCGGATGCTTTGACTACTACAAGTCAGGATAAGGTAAAATCTGATTTACAACTAATAAAAGAGGAGATAAAGATGATGAAAAATGATATCTCATATATTTTGAATGATGGCGGGAAAATTAACATATCTTCTGCTGGTGCTGCTGAAACTGAAAATTTGAATTTCAAATTACAGGAAGAGAATAATCTACTTCGTAATCAACTGAAAGTCGCGAAAGATAATCTAGCCGAGCTGAAGGAAGTGATAGGAACCCTTGAAAGCGAAAAATCAACTCTTATTTCAACGATAAGAATTTTGCAACGAAATGATTTAAAGCTCAGTCAAGATGAGGCATATAATTTTACGGCTGTTGGGTCAATAACAGAAGCTGTCACGCCATCAGAAGCAGTCACGCAAACAAGTATCCCTGTTGTTAGACCTGCAAAGAAAACCAATCAAAACGGCAAAAAGAACCAGAGCCAGAAGAAGAACCAGAAAGGCAGTGGCAACAGAAAAGATGAGAAAAAAGAGCAGGAACACGGCCCGCAGTATACATTGTTAGAATCAAGTAACTCACGGCCCGGCACAAGCTTCAATCGGCAATCTGACCAACAAGATTCAGAAAATCGGGTAGTTATTCTTGGCGATTCTACTGTGAAGGGATTACAATGGTGGAAAATGTCAAAAAATAGCACTAAAGTTCAGATGAGGTGTTTCCCGGGTGCTACAGTGAGCGATATGGAAAGCTATGCCATCCCAACTGTTCGTACCGACCCAAGTGAGATCATACTACATGTTGGCACGAACGATCTTCGCAACAGATCTCCTCGGGAAGTCGCAGAAGATATTATAAATCTGTGCGAAGACATATCGCAGAATACCACAGCTAGTGTAACCATTTCAGGCCTCACCCATAGAACAGACGAGCCAAGCATGGGGGACAAAGTAACCGAAACGAACAGGATTATCAAGTCATTTGTAAGTGGCCGTGACTTAAGTTTTATTGACAACAGCAAAATAGGAAGCAGCATGCTGAACAGTAGTGGCCTGCACCTAAATCAGAAAGGTAGCGCAGCACTTGCTAAGAATATTTTGAATCATATTAGTAATTGTTATTGATTTAAAGAAGTTAACAGTTTTTTGCCTGAATGTGAACCAAATTGTTATGATGATATGACCTCTGCCTTGAAAGTGAGGGGCTTCAAAATTGCGAGTATTAATGTTGCTAGTCTCCCGCTGCACATTGAAGAGCTTCGACTAATTATGGCTGATCAGTGTCTTGATTTGCTAGCTGTTAATGAGACTAGACTCGATTCTACAATAACTGACAACTTGGTTCATATTCACGGCTATTCAATCCTAAGAAAGGATCGAAACCGTAATGGCGGCGGCGTGTGCATTTATCTTCGATCGAATATTAATTATTGCCTTAGAAATGAAATAATTCCCAATAACGAGTTTGAAATGTTAAGTGTTGATATTAAAAAGCCTAATAGTAAAGCTTTTAACGTAACTGCGGCCTACAGGCCCCCTAGCTGTACGGTTGGCTTCTTTGAAGCCTTAGAAGCTATTGTTCGCATTATTGACATGGAATCTAAGGAACAAATTATCTTAGGCGATTTAAATTGCAATTATCTATCGGATAGAAATAACATGCACCTGTCTCAGTTGAAGCAATTAAGTTCGACCTATCAGTTTCAACAATTAATCAATGAACCTACTAGAATTACGCCAAATTCTAGTACACTTATTGATATAATATTATCAAATGAACCCTCAAGGATTTTAAAATCAGGAGTGGTGCATATGGGATTAAGTGACCATAGTATGGTCTATGCAGTACGTAAGTTTGCCATTTCATCTAAAAACACTCATAAGCATGTGACCACTCGTTCTTTTAAAAACTTTAATGCAAGTGCTTTCAGAGAAGACCTAAAGTCAGCGCCCTGGGATAGCCTAAGAAATTGCACTACTTCCGATGAAATGGTTGAAATCTGGGAAAATATGTTTTTAAAAATAGCTGACGCTCATGCGCCCATAAGAACGCGGCGAGTAAGAAATAAAAAATCCCCTTGGATTACTACAGATCTGAGGGAGTTGATAACAGGTCGAAACAGACTGAAAAGGCAGGCTATATTAACAAAACAGCCATCTATCTGGGATAAATATAGAAAAGAAAGAAATAGAATAAATAATGAGATTAAAATGGCAAAAGCGAATTATTACAAATCAGAAGTGGAACAAAATGTGGGTAACCCGAAGGAAATATGGAGGACAATCAATG
>JAEMWC010000231.1:20000-52500 GCA_016490735.1 Pachyseris speciosa | reverse complement strand
ATTGCTAGGTATGTCTTCAATTCTTCTGATAGATACGACGAACCATATGCGAAGAACGCCATTGCTGTTTACATGCTTGACTTTGACTTGGCCCTTGATGCCTCGTTTCCGCGCTGCTCTCCCCAGATCATTCCGAACGGCCCCCATTTCGGAATAAGGTGTATGGGTAAAAGGGGCTAGCGGTATTGCTTGTGGGCGCGTACGCACGACGACGTTGCCCAATAATTAATAATATCCTAATAATAATAATAATAATAATAATAGTAATAATAATAATAATCAATACTTGAACCCATCATGGCGGCTAGGCATAAATAGATTGTGCTCGGCAACTTTTAAGCAACTTTTAGCGTTTTCAGCAACTTTTTGTACTGCGAGCAACCTAGAGCAACTTTTGCCTTCCTTGGCAACTTTTGAGTCAACAAATAGTTAAAAACTGACCAAAACATTATAAAGATCTTTATTAAAAGGTTTTTATAAAAACTGGTCAAAATTAAGGATGCCGTACGTTCTTACAAATAATTTATAACATAACACGTGCGCCCACGAACTGGACAGCAGCTATCTATCTAATGGGCGCCCTCATCCAGTGGATCCAGTGGTTATTCGCTCCAACCACAATCTCGTACCCAGAGTCCTCAGGCCCTTTGGCCAGCGGTTAGTCGCCAGGAGAGAGACTCTGGGATAATGGAAAAAAATCAGATTTTTTGATTGGCTGGCCCGTAACGGCTTCCATTGTTTTACCCCAGATTTTCTGGGGAAATGGCGGCCCATTATCCCAGAGTCTCTCCTGGCGACTAGCCACTGGCCAAAGAGCCTGAGGACTCTGGGTACGAGATTGCTCCAACAATAGAGCTTCCCGCCCGCCATCTTGGCATTTGCTGCAGTGCGAGGCATCACAATTACAAGCTGAAATGTCTCACGAGGAAAATGAAAATAATACAGATATTGACCCTATTGAGGTTACCATAGCCACTGGGGCAACTTTTAGTAGTCAGCACTATGATGTCTATAGCAAACATTGTGATGTTTACTCATTAGAAACGTCATTAGAAAATACTTTCTATTATTAGTTACGTTGAACTTAAAGATTATATTGGTCACAACAAATGATGTTAAATTACACATACAACGTCATGTTTTGAGTAGTAATCCAGAACAAATGACTTTCAAAAGTAAGCAACTTTTCTAAATTTGGGTGCAAACTTTTAAATTTTTGAGCAACTTAAGATCAACTTTTGGGTGTATTTTCAAGCAACTTTTGCTGAATTTACTAGCCCAATCTATTCATGCCTAATGGCGGCCATACTCCACCTGACCAGAGCCTGACAAGCTAGTTTACAGCGCAAGAATAGCGCACATCTCTGATATTGGACATCCATGGTATGGTCAATTGACACCTGTTAAAACAAGGCATCCGCTGACCAGTATCACGTGAGCATATCGCGGGCTCAGGTTTAGAGCTCATTGAGGTCAGCCGTTTTTTTTAAGTTGACCGCTCACCAGGTACTGACTTTCGATTGGATTGCAGGCTCAAGCCTGATTAACTTAACCAAAACGAGACACCAAAACCAAAACGAGGCTTAATTTTTCGCGCGCTTTCTCCCGTGCGGCAGCCGCGCGGCTCGAAATTTCACATTCAGTTCATTCGGTTGGTTTCCTCATTATGAGCAAAACAATTTCATCTTCGATCGAAGTTTGTCTTTTAATTCGCGTAAAAAGCATAACAATTAAGAACTTGTCAAAAGATCCTCCGGAAGGTGAATTTGCAAGTGCTAAAAAGCCGGGAGGCGCGAAAGATTTTCTCAGGAAAAGCTTCAAACTTGGATCGATTGTGTTGTTGAAAACAAAATGATTTAACGCTTCGAGGGCTTTGCTGTCACTTTACCGCGGCATCTTGCAGCTCACCAAGAAAGCAGATCACTGGCATTAATGAGAGGAACGAGTAGCTCAAACTCTATGGAAGAAGTTCTTTCTTTGGACAAACCGTTTGCTTTTTGCGGATGCGTGTTTTTACTAAAGTGGAAGCTTGCGCATTTTCAAGTATTAGAAACCTCTACAACACATGACACTGAGGTAAATTAAATAAATTGAGGCTTAACATTTGGTTTAATCGTTGTTACTTTTGTTCAAGAATGAAACTTGTATTTTTCTCTCGACTGGATGTAAATAACAATCATCTCTACTCGTTTTTGACGCAACGAAGTAGTTGAATTGTTTGTTTGTTTTGTTACATTGTTTTGCGAACGAGTGTTTTTACTCTGCTTGGCTGACTGTTTTTCGACCTCGGTGCCTCAACAGCGTTAAGAAACTTTTGCTCTTATCTTATTAACACATAATCCCAATGAGTCCTCGTAAAATTAAGGATTAAAGCCCCGGCCAAACGATCACACATTTTCATTCAACATCGTCAGTTGTCAAACATAACGTTGGGTGGCTAAACGCACAAACAAAATAGGGCTGTTATACGAGAGAAAATAAGCCGTGGCTTACTTACATAAGAGGCGAACACTCCGTATAAATGGTACAAAATCTACGTTCACGGCTTTCTCAAGCTGCGGCTTATCCTGGCCTAGGAGTTTTTACTCGTATAAATGGTTCCTTTCGCGTCTTATGTAATCCGCGGCCAGAGTAAGCCGCGGCTTATTTTCTCTCGTATAAACGGCCCTAAGGTTTGACGAAACACTAGACAGATTGAGTCCACAGAACGATTTTTTTGCGTATTATCGCTGAAATTTTCGACGTTATGTGTTTCATTTGGTTGCTTTTTACCGTTCGTGCACGATTTGTTTGTTGGAGTCGTTAAACTATCCAACATTTCTTCGTAATGCGAAATTTTGGATGAAAAGGTTTGATCTGGATCAAACAAGGAAAGCCATTTAAAGCACTATTGAGACAGGTGGCTAAACCTTCAAACATGCTTTTCCAACGATGTTGAATGAAAATATTTGATCGTTCTTTGATTGCTAAACTTGTTTTCGAACAAACACACGCTTCGACTGTATTGTTTTCTTGTAATGTTTTGAGGTTTTTGAACCGCAGTCAATTCCTGTTGACTGCTCTAAATATAAAATACTGGCGCAAGGAAAGCCATGCGGTGTTGCTCAATACCAGTAAAAATAATAATAATAATCGTGGAGCTCCGCTTTTAGGCTTGGCTAAATCTATATATTAGCTTAGAGCGTGGAACCACTAGCAGCTTCCTACCTGATAATCTTAAGGCCCTAGTAGGCTAATAACTTTGCAGCAAATCACTGACATAACTAGGGCATCAATTATTTTGAGCTCTAAAAGTCAACAGTAAAATTTTAAAAATAATCCTCTGCTCCACGGGGTCAGTAATGCGATCAAACGTTTACGACCACATAACATCAGCCATGCTGCCAACTGGAGTCTATGAAGTAAATATGAAGCCATACAGCAGAGTTACAGTTTTCTAATCTACGTGTTACGAAGGCGTTAACTAAAGCTTTGGTGCAACTAACTGATAGAAACTTTCTAATTCGACAAATATTCCGGATTTGAAAACAATATTTACAAATATCTGGGACTTGATTTTCCATATTTAAGTTATTATCAAAGATTGCACCAATGTTCCTGACAAACAGCGAGGGCTGTATAACATATCCATCAATCGCTTTAAAAGAAGGAAAATGAGAAGCAGATAATTTTTGCGATCCAGTGACCAAAAGTTCCGTCGGTCTTTCCACTGTTGAGTTTAAGTTTGTTCAGGGACATCCAGATTGCAATATCTTGTAGGCACGCTTCTATTTTAAGCATAGCAACAAATGAACCAGAGTCAAACGAAAGGTAAACCTGACAGTCATCCCATTCCGTTTCCTGCTAGCAGAGGCTTCTTCTCCTTGTATTCAGCGTGCGGGAGAAAAGAGACCTCTGTCATGGGTCGAAACGGTCTGTGTTGAGCATGCCCCGCGGTTTCTTAGCAACCGAAGCATCACGTGATGCTTTTAGCACATGATCGGTCAGCAAACAATACAAGGAGCATGCGTATTAAAACCTCCGTCCACAACCGCGGACGGCGGCACAATAAAAGACCATTTCCACCCATGGCAGAGGTCGCTTTTCTCCTGCGCGCTGAATACAAGGAAAAGAGGCCTCTGCTAGCAGGGAACCCATTCCGCATAGAAATGAAAGTTCATATCATATCGCCAAGGGGTGACGTATACAGTTGATAGAAAAGAGGGCCAACAAACACCGTACATCAGATCAGACCGGGACGGATTTGATCCATTTATGCTAAACAAATTTACTTCGACCAGCTAAATAGGACTTGAACCAAGCAAGGACTTTTCCCTTGACACCAAACCGAGTATTGAGTCCTTGGATTAATATAATAAACCATGGTCTACAGTGTCAAATGCTGCCGATAGGTCGAAAAATAACAAAACAACAGTGCAACCACGGTCCACAGATCGTAAGATGTCGTCATGAACCGGCTCTCAATAGGCAGTAGGTCGGTCTCCGTGTTATGCAATTTCTTGTAAGCAGATTGTAACTTCTCATTAAGGATCATTAAGGTTGCTGTCATCAATATACTGCACAAATAGTTTCTACTCAAATATTATGAGGATGGCTGAATTCTATAATTTACCAGATTTTAATCCAAATCGCTTAACTGAAGCTAAGAACAAAGACTTTGTAAAATTAATGCGACAAAAGTATATCTTATTTTGGCAACACACTATTCAATACTCCAAGAAACTAGAATTTTGTAACACTTTTAAGAACAAATATAGACCTTCCTATTATTTAGGCTTTACAAAAAACTAAATGGTAGGAAAGAATTAGTGAAACTACGAAAAGGTAATCACAAGCTAATGATTGAAACTGGTAGATACGATCAAATCCCAAGGTTTGATAGACTCTGCCCTACTTGTGGATCGAATCAAGTTGAAGATTAAATACACTTTCTTTCTTTTCTCTCTGTCCGAAATACTAAATTCTTAGGAACAGATTTTATAGCAAAATAAAAAATCGCCTACCGAATATCACCCAATTATCCCTTACAGAAGCTACCAAGGAATTAATGAATTCTCGTGATTATTTTGTTAATATTGAATTGACGAAGTTCATTCTATTTTGCTTAGATTCGCGTTGTATTATATTGTCTAAATCAGACTGATATATCTTTAACCCATTGACTACCGCAGGTTTTTACATTTTCGGAGTGATTTTCCACCTATAAACGATGAATAGCAATTCGTGACTCTTTATTTGAACTACCAGGGAAAAGTGGTGCTGTCCTAAGCCACTGGAGGCTCAAGGTTTCTCAAAACGTCATTTTGACGTAGCTATTTTTGTCCGTGAAGCTACAACAATGGCCCAAGTTCGGTTTGCTTGCGATTTCTGCTAAATTTACAGCCATTTTTCATCATTAGCGGCTGCCTGATGAGCATCATTAACCGTGACGGTAGCTAAGAGTCCACTTTCTCAAAGAATCGAGCAAGGTGATGTACTTTGTTGTTGAATTTGGTTTGTTACTCGACGAACTGGGAATTTGGCCGGTCGAACACTTAGTACCTTTGGGACTCGACTATTGATGAATTTCTCGACCTACCGCCACATATTTTGGAATTTCTGTGTACTGAAGATGACCACGAGCAGGAAATTTTGGCGGTAGGTCGGAGTGGCTGTGTCAAAGAATTGGGGGAAGGAACGGGCGCTGTCAAAAATTCTCGTTAGTTCCCAGCATGCAATGCACTCAAGATGTTGAAAATGTCGGGAAGGCCCGAATGCACTGGAACAAAAGGCTGTATCTACGCTCGGGAGAAGAATATGAACAAAAAAAGTCATTTCTAAGCTAGAAAAAGGACTGAATTTCGTTATGATGGTTGAATTTTGGTTTTTCGACAATGATTTCCCTAAAAAACATGAAGGCAAAAAGGGGCATTTTTGTTGTTTCTCTTTGACGTTAAAAACGGCCAGTTTCGTTCTTGTCCAAACTCAAAAGGCCATATTTGGTAAAAATCGCTACGTTTCTTGCATTTATTGGATATCAAAATTTAAAGGGCATTCCATTTCGTGCTCACAACTAACAGTTAAGGCAATATTCGTGCGATTGAGAAAGTTGCAATGTTTTGAAGCATGGGAGTTTTTTACGGCCGGTTTTGGCCGGCACGGGTGCCAATGGGTTAAGGACGGTGCCTCCTATTGCTAGTGCGCATTCGTTCTGCGCCCCACGCAACCATCTTGTCTCGCGCGATTACTCGCGCGATTTCCTCAGAAGATTGTTTGTTTTGATGGTTACCGTATTTTTTTTGCCGAGTTCTTGATTTAGCGGATAGTTTTACAGGATTGGCAACAGGCTGTCTACACCAAAAGTCCGTAAACGAAAGCGTTATTGTGGTGTGTTTTATGAAATTACGCTGAATTAAGGAAAAGCAAGTGAAGGGAAGTGGCAAATAATATAAGACTTAAGCTTAATCAAAACATATAACTGTATAAAGTGATTCAAAGGTTTAATACACAACAAATCCGTTTTGGTTTTATTCTTTTATTTTATTGCTGTTTCAACAATAATAAAAAGAAAGATGTTTTCATCGAACGTAAGATATAACATAACATGATGTCTTACCTTCGTAACTGATGAAAAGCTTGAACTTAATTTGCCGGAATAACGGACTGCGAAAATCAGAAGCAAGGAATCACGAATACTAGCTCTCAAACTGCGTAGTTTTTATGCATTTCAAAACTCCTTCCAGACAGATAATACAACCACACGAAACAACTGCGAAAGTAATTGACAAAACTACAAAACGTGATCTTACGTACGTGTTTGCCTTCCACTTCGCCAGAGCCTAAAAGGGCAAGTTATACTGTAAAAAAACTTTGAAATTTACGCAAAATGCACATCTCAAAACGTCTTCCAATTTGTTCTGAGTATTCAAAGCCATCTCCATTGAAAAAATGTCCTCTAATTCCCGAAGAATCAAGAAAACTTTTTGTTCCAGTATGTGTCGCCATACCGGATATCCCAGCATGCCCAAGGAAAAGATATGGAAATATTTAACTTACTAGGGAGGGGGTAGAGCAAAAATTGTCTCGAGCCCCCAAAACAGTGCCTTAAAAGTAGAAAATAACCAATATAGCTCTAAAAAACGCATGATGACCCCCACTTTTTACCTCACAAAACAAAAGTGGTAAGCCTACTCAACACATGGTGATGTTTTTCATAGTTCACAAAATATATTTAGCCTGTGCTTTTGCTCAACTAAAAGGGAGCGGTCAGGGTCAAAAATGCCTCCAATGCAATGATTTTGTAATAAATACCACATAAAAAGTAGTTTTTATATCACCAGTTTTTCTGTGTTTCAAAGCATGTGGTTTGTTGTTGCCTTGGTATATGTAAAAGGGAATTCTAAGGAAATGTTCAGAGAAACATTTCTTTTCTTTTTTTCCAAAAAAATACAAAGTCTCTATTTTTTGCAGCTTTGGACTTAATTGTCTCTGAAAAATGCGTGGTTACCGTCAATTTTCTTTTCAATTTTCGTTAGCCCTTACCAAAATCTACATTTTAGCGTAGTGATAACCCGCGAAAAAATATCTTTGTATTAGGAGGCACCGTCCTTAATTTGTATCTTCCATCTCATTACATTATTACATTGTTCTTGATAGCTGAGTTAATCTTTTGTCTCACGATTGAGTCACAAAGATGTGGATCGCGACGTTTCGACCGCTATACTGCTTGTCTTTATCAGGCGATGGTGTCGACTGGCTGCGTGTGAGTATAAGAAGCACCGTGGCTGGTGGTGATTGGTGCGTTTGGATCCTCGCTTAGGCTGTTGTTGATTGGAGGATTTCGATCCTTGTTGTTCAGACTAGAAATTGTTCCCTCAGCGGTCCGCTTTGGTACTGATCGGCTGTCGTGGTGTTTGATCGTGGGCATCCACGCTTCAGGAATTTCAATTCCACTGTCCCTGTTGATGTTGTTAGGGTGAAGTCTTATGTGAATAGCCTCTTTAACCCTACAGGTGTACCAATGTGGGTCTCCGTCAATAAATTTAACTTCGTCCCAGAGCGCATAATTTCCGGTCGCGTTGCTATACTCTGAAACGGCGGGGGATTGGGTTCGAGCACGCCGTATGTCTCTATCGTGTTCCTTAATCCGTTCATGCATAGATCCTTCCGTCTCTCCAATATAAACCTTACCACATTGGCAGGGAATCTTGTACACTACTCCGTCTTGTTTTACTGGAGCGACAATGTCCTTAGGTCGCACTAGGTGTGATCTAAGAGTTGTGTCAGATCTGAAAACAGTCCGTATGCCTTGTTGTTGTAGGCAACGGCGAAGAGCCTCCGATGTAAGGTAAGGTAAGGTAAGGTAAGGTAAGGCAGAACCACAGTAGATGTAATTTCGAGTTCAGGTTCTTTAGTGGTTGTTCGTCCCTTGGTTTTCGTCCCTTCGTTTTCTTTAACCCGTAGGGTTAAAGAGGCTATTCACATAAGACTTCACCCTAACAACATCAACAGGGACAGTGGAATTGAAATTCCTGAAGCGTGGATGCCCACGATCAAACTTATACTCACACGCAGCCAGTCGACAACATCACCTGATGAAGACCAGCAGTATAGCGGTCGAAACGTCGCGATCCACATCTTTGTGACTCAATCGTGAGACAAAAGATTAACTCAGTTATCATTTGAAACCACGATGACGAACACCTTTCACAATACATTGTTCTTGTTAAGATACGTGCTTTTGCAATACTGTATGAAATTATGGTCATGCAAATAAAGCTACTTGTTGGTGAGTTGTGCCGCGACCGATTTTTTGATTAATTTAAAAATAACAGGACGAAAATTATTTAGGTCTTCAGGATTTAAATTGGGATTCTTTGGTAATGGAATCTAATAATCAAAGCATTTTTCAGCGAGTTAGGCTTAAAAGCCTCATCTAAGGAACGATTGACAAGTAATGGTAACAGGGGAGACGTAACAGGACTGACTGGAGTCCAATTTGGTCTGTAATCATACGAGTGATAACAAAATCGGACAACCGCGCAGCGGGAGTCCGATTTTTTAATCCAAGTATGATTACAGACCGATTTGGACGACACGCAGTCAAATAGAGTATTTTCACATGACGTCACGGCGGCCATGTAATTGTTCCAAAACAAAGAATCCGCGGCCATGTTGGTGTCCCAAACTAAAAGTCTGCGAATTGAACTCTATTTTATGCAAATACTTTCTTTTGTTTCATTAAACTAATATGGCTTGCAGTCACGTGAATGAAAACGCTCTATTACCAATTAATCATAAAAATTACTATTTCCGAAAATAGAAGAAGAGCCAAGTTCTAAAAGGAAGGGAAATTTTTCATTAAAAGACTGACAAAGGAAGCGTAAATTGTTTAATGTCGCTCTGAAATTGACTACAATCAAAATGTATGGTTGTGATCGGTTGATTTAAAATACTACTTTGAATGTGATTGGCTTATTGAACTGTCCGATAACAACTTGGCAGGTGAATTAGGGGAAAATAGGAGTTTTTTAAACCAATCACAATCGAGGAAATTGTGATTTTCATGATTATATCAGTTATTACTGGCAGAAAAACTTGACAAACATTTAGTTAAGTCGGAAGCCAGCGATGGATCAAGAACACAGGTTTTAACTTTGCCGGCTATGTGGCCAGTAGAAACACGTTGAAAAGTCGCAAATTCACAAGGTCACGACTGAGCACTGGAGTTATGCAAGGAAAGGTCATTCAGAATACCAGCACTGGGAACAGGCAAACTATCGCGAAGAAGTCGTATCTAGTCAACATAGAACGGCTTGAACTTTTCAGCTAAAGCTGTATCGGAGCTAATAGATCGAGGGATAGCGTACAGTCAGTTTCCTATATATGTGGGTTATTGGCCAAGCGTCAGGTGAAGATGGCGCGATATTGGCTCAGTCTAGTCTTTTTTCTTGTGTAGGGACCGAGACAAGCTTGCTCAATAAAGGATTTATTATATGACTCAAAGGAAGCTATTAAAAGACAGTAAAACGCGGGACGAACGGGCTATCCCGAGTGGTCAAGATGGCTCCATCTCGATCTCGCGGGTAGCCAATCACAGCAGGAGAATCGATTCATCTTGACCGCGGAAAGAGCCAGTCATATAATAAAGCGGATTATTAACCGCTTGAAATAAAATCCGTTGGTCACCACTTCTGCTTTCGATTATTGATGAAAAATGGTTCTCTTTTGCTCTTCGAATCAAGTTATTCATCACACGACATTGTTCAGTGTATATATGATGGTTAGCTTCGGTGTTTTCTGCACGCCGTCGTCTTCCAGTTTTCTCCTTTGGTCTTTGCAGAATTAATTTCATCAGTAAACCATGTAGCAGCATAAAGGCGCGCAAAGGGTAACAGATGTAACAGACCCCGAATTAAGGGGGCATGATAAACTGTGTTAACAACGCATAATTTCAGCGCAATCTTAACTATAGCTGATGCAATTTGTCGCCGCGATATCGCAGGGGTTTCGAAATTGCTCGAAACTCGATGCAATGTTGCTGCGAGTTTTGATAAATCGCGGTGTATCGTGGCGACAAATTGCACTAAAATTGCGCTGAAATCGCACCTCGTTTACACGTGCGATTTTGAAGCGAGTTGCAAATGTAAAGGCCTGGCTAAACTAGGAAACATTGTTGCGGAAACAAATTCCCAGTTTAGCCGCGCGGGAAAAATTTGTTGCGGAAACGAAATTTGTGTCCGGGAAGAAAAAATGTTTTTGGCCGAAAGATAAAAACATTTTATGTTTCCGAAACAAAAAATATTGTTTCCGCAACAAGCGATTCCCGCGTGGCTAAAGTGGGGAACATTTGGGTCCGCGCAATGTTTCCTAATTTAGCTAGGCCCTTTGCGGGACAAAAATTGCATCGAGTTGTGTGACAAAAAAATCGCCTCTAGTATAGTAATAAAAAAACAGGGCTCAAGGCATTTTAAGGTCGCGCAGGACACTTGCCTATCATGAGCCAAATTTTGGGGGTAGGTGTTCCATTTTCAAGCTGCTGATCTCCGAATTGTGAGAGTTGATTCTGCTGAAATTTTACAGGGCAGGTCTTGGTGGATGATGGAATTATATGATGGCTGTCGTTTTATGAGCGGATTGCGATTTAAGGTGATATTGTACGCTTCTAAAGTTAGAACTGGAAAAAAGCAATGTTTGTGTCCGAGTTTTCTGATTGAGAAGCGCAGTAAAGTAAATGGTTTTATTACTTAGATGTCTCAATTTTAAGACTTGTGGAAAGTTATTGGCTTCCATAGTAGTAAAACTGTGAAAAGTAGTCTTTGAAGCGTGTGATCTTCTTTGTGAAGTTTGTTCAGTTTTGCAATCGTTCTTCAGTCACATCACAGTACAGCATATTAAGTTTATCTCCCTGCTGTATCAGTTACTGAAGTTCTATATCCGTGATGAAAACTCGGACACAAAATTGGAGTATTTTCCTTCTCCGAAGATCGAACGAGTCCGCTAAGCTAATGTATTCAAACATTCAAACAAGAAGTTCATACTTGCAATACGTCGAACACAGAATGTATTGAATAAATTAAGAATAAATTTGTTGAGTGTAGCTAAATGTCGAGGGTGAAGGGGCCTTAATTACTTTGCGTTTTAGAATAAATTTTGGAATTTTTGGCCGCTGTCCTTTCAACCTTCAAGTTTTGTTAACTCTTGCAAATCGTGACATGCACATTTAAGTGTACTCTTGTGTATTATACTGTATTTGTTTTGCACAATCAGACTGCGACAACATATAAGTTGTTTTTTCAAGTTAACCAAACACAAGGGAACCAACGTTAATCAATTTTTCTATAATGTCAACATGACTTACCGTATTCTAAATTATTTGTGTTTTACTTTCAACTCCGGTTTTGAATTTCATATAGAAGTGAAAGCGACAACTCCGAAGGTTAGCATAATCATGGTTGCCAAATAATTTTTTTTTCGGTCAAGATAAAAATAGGGTAAAAATATAAATATAATGAGCTAATACTGACAGAATTACGTGTAACAGCATCACGGCAACAAATTTGATGATCGGACAGTTTTGGTTATACCAATATAGTATCACAGAACAATTAAAAATTGTTTCAGGCTCCAGACACGAAATTGCTTCTCAATGGTTGAGAAGCTGCGCGAGTTCTGCTGGCCAATCACAGGGCGATGCAATGCAAAAAGCAAACGAAATTTAATTACTTTCGATGACCAATGGGCCCTTTGCAGGATGTCAGTCACGTGGTACAAGACGCAAACAACCCACTGGAACTAGTCAAACAAAGAGCTTACATCATTTAAAATGGTAAATATTTTTTGTTTCTCCAACCCCAGTCGGTTGTTTGCTTTCCAGCCTGGCGTTTTTTGTACCACGTGACTGACACCCTGCAAAGGGCCCATTGAACACCACTCTATTATTTATCGTAAATGGTTTGAATCCAGGAATCATATCGGTCCAGTTGTTCAATGCACGATTAAGCTAATCCCGGGTAAGATTGAACTTTGCGTCCAGTTGAGTTACTGTTCAGTAAAAACATTTCTAAACGATTCTGACTGGAATTTAACTTTACTTTAAGTATAAAATTTGATTTACAAAACTTTCTGAACGAGCGAGATGAAAACTTAGGTATTCGTCACAAAAGAGGCGGCAACACTTGTTCACAACGCTTTAATTCATCCATTATTTGATTACTGTGACATTGCCTGGAGTAACCTTCTACAGCAAGATATAGATCGACTACAGCGCCTACAGAATAGATCTGCACGGATTATCACACGTTGCTCTCGCTCATCTGAAGCAACAGAGCAGCTGCACTGGCCGACTCTTTCCAGCAGACGCTCTTACCACAAGGCTAAACTCGTTTTTCTATGTCTTCACTCATTAGTTCCTAGTCATTTTTCATTATGTTTTACTAGATTTTCGAACATTGACAATTATTCCACAAGGCAAAGTATGAGGCTATCCTTACCAAACGTTAAACAGAATTTTGGGAAAAGAACCTTTCTTTTTTACGGCGCAAAAATTTTAAACGAACTCCCTTTAAACATTGTGAATGTAATTTTTTATGAAAATTCTTGATGTAAATTAATTTTTTAAGATACAGGGCTCCTATGGAGACCAGCCTTAGAGCTGAATGGGCTACCCTGTGTAAATAAAGTTTTACTCTACTCTACTCTACTCTACTCTACTCTACTCTACTCTACTCTACTCTACTCTACTCTACTTTACTCTACTCTAAGAACGTCACTTCTGTTCCCTATTAAACAAATTCAGTTTCTACTCGACAAACTAACTTTACTCCTCATTTTAGGTATCGAATAGCTGGACTGTGGAGCAATGCCTACTGACATCAGCAACAGAACCTCCAACACTAGCAGCGAAGAGGTCTATGATCTCCTTCCCGCATGGGAATGCACTCCGTGGATTGTGCTGCTGGTCCTTGAATGCCTAGCCATAGTCATCCTTAATGTCATCACCATCATCGTATTTTTGACGCAGCGTCCATTGCAGCGCCGTGGTATCTACTCACTGATTCGGCATCTGGCCATGGTCGACCTGTTGACTGGAGCAATTTCAGGTCCTCTGCAGGTTGAACGCCTGGGTGAATACTGTGATATGTGGGAGTACAATGATGCCCATACTTGGGGCTTCCTGGTAAAATTTGCATTGCTCCATCTATTTTCATTTGCGTCCCTTGCCAATCTGGTCGCAATTTCTTTAGAGCGAGTTCATGCGACACTTTTCCCCTCCAGTCATATATTAATGAATAAACGGGCTTATTACATAATGATATCCATCATTTGGCTAATCGCTGTGGTCAGGGAAGCAACCCAAATTGTGTTGTTAAAGATGCCCGAGGATGCGGAAAAGGAACGGGTGATAAATTCCACGCTATATATCGCATATTACTTAATTTCTCTTCTCATTATTTTGTTCTCATACGTTACCATTTTCATCAAAATCCGATTTGGTCCTTTTATTAATCCGATCAGCAATAGTGCGATCATCAAGGAAAGACGGCTGACCTCTACCTTGTTTACTGTTACAGTAGCATCGCTGCTGAGTCTGCTGCCAGTCACCATTTTCGTATCCGTTACAACGTTCAGTTCCCAGTCAGTCGAGAAACTATCCTCCAGCTCACGCTTTCACGTGAGAATGGCTGTGGTGACGTTATTCTTAGCTAACTCGCTGGTCAATCCAATAATATACTCAATGAGAATGCAGGGATTTCGAGAGGGCTTGGCAAATCTTCTGAAAAGAGCTCCATCAGCAGATGTGCCACTTCATCAACTTTAGCTCTGCCTTCATTGAGGAATCAGTGAACGCGTTTTTTTTTTATTATTGTTAGTATATACGACACAAGTGAACAGTGCTTTCCACGCATTCTGATTGGCTAGCTCGGAGGTGAATAGCAAGTACTATTCACCTCCACTTCGGTGTACAATTGTTAATTATTCCTGCTATTGTTATTACCATTGATACTACTTTATCTTTAGTTGTCACATTCAAAAAATCTCCACGGTAATGAAAAAAACAAACAAACAAACAAACAAACAAACAAAAAAGCACACAAAACAAAAACAAAAAAACAAAAAAAACCAAAAAAGATTGATTGTCTAAAGTATATTGCAGTTTTGTGTAGGAAAGAGTTGTAGTTTGTCAAAATCGTACTCAGTATATATCAATCTACAGTTTGGGCTGTTATGGTCGAAGCTGCATGATAAATATAAGTGAACGGTCTGAAACCGAAAAAAGAAGTTTTGCAAAAGTAATGAAGTGGCATTATATTACTCTTACTGTTTTTCACTAAACCTACATACTTGATGTGATTGTTTAATTATTTATACTCGCATTTACTAACTTATAACTAATTTATATCTTTATTCATTTGTATGTAATTTATCCCACCTTATGAAGCATGAGTATTTAGCTGCTAAGTTTCAAGCTTGTATTTAGTGGTAGTAGCGGTGGTAGCCGTTGTTTGTTAGTCGTTAGTGATTATTAAATCCGTTAAAGCATTGTGTAACTACCAATAAAATAGATGAAATAAAGTAGTACTAAACAGAAAGTAATTCTCCATTGCCTGTAGTGTTTTGATACCCGCCAGTCATTTGCAGTCTAACAACTTGCTTCTTAATAGTAAATCAGTAACTTAGTGGATTGAATAAGCATGAATGAAGCACAAACTTAGCGCAGAGCTGGAGGCTCCCATACCTCACGTTAACCCCCGTCTTGGGCAGTCAATTTTCAGTCGTTTTCTAACATTGCACACGCCAAACAGCCTGGTAAGAAAACTTGTGTACAGGAAACGATTAGCCGTGATGACAACTTATCCTCCGCTTGAACTTTACAAGGGAAACATTTCCAAAATACTGATTTTAAGAATTATGAAGAGAAAGTTAAGTAAGACTGAGAACTTATCTTGCTTGAGATGGCGGTAATAAAACATTCACTTCATACTTGGACTGGAATGCTCGAGTGTTAAGTAAGAATATTCCCCGCCTAAGGTAAAGAGTAGTAAAGTTGTCAACCGGTTATTAAAATTTCTGACAACTTGGTGACCCAACAATTAAAAGAAACGTTTGTGTGGGGCTTGTGGTGGGGGGACCACTTACACGGTTGGCTTAAACATAATTTGAGAAGGGCTTCTGTGACTCTTTTGTTGATGGTCTTATCGCCTGATGATGAAGAAGGAGCTTCTTCTAAAAAAAAAACATGCTCAATTCAGGAATAGAGTGCACAAACCATATCCGATTTCAGACCAAAATGGTTAAAATCGATACCCTATGTCAGACCAAAAACCATACCCTTTAGGGCCGCACATACCTATCTAGCCCATATAAGGTACCCCCTCCCTCCACCGCTGTGGGGATGAATATTGTGAAATGCAAGGGCGATGAACCAAACAAACGAGAGCAGAAAATGCTCCAGTCTAGCTATTTGCATGATACCGACTGGAACTGATCCCTTTATCTGAGAATGAATATATGAAAATCATATATTTGATTAACGATTAAATATGTGAATGATCCGTCGCAGCTATGAATACTAGGTACGGGATTAGAACGCACGACCTCTGCGATACCGGTGCAGCGCTCCACCGACTGAGCTAACAAGCCATCTGGGAGCTGGTTCGTAATATACCCCTGAGTGGTGAATAAATGATCCCTTTATCGTAGAAAGACAAGGATACGAAGTAAAACTTCCAGCCAAATAACAAATACGCATTCGAGTCAAAATCAATCGCTTGTTCCAGTTCATCTAGGGTCAAGTGGGTAGCGATACATCGTCACTAATTGAAACGTGGGTAAAAGAAGTGGAAGATTTGACAAAAAATATTTCTTTCTCGTTACAGCCTATTTATTATTATTATTATTATTATTATTATTATTATTATTTTCGCTGTAATGTAACAAGAAATTTTGAAAACATTTTCAAAAGGAAAACCAGAGATTGCCCTGATTAATATAAAATATATAGAACGTTTCAAAATCTATGTACAAAATATACAACACATTAAAAATATACTAAGGCGTGATGCCGAGGCCAAGAACCCAAACCAGCCCAAGAGCAAACTGCAACGATACCCCAACCACTCCGAGCGACTACAGGTTGAGGAAACGCCTGAGCCTACTCCAGTGAACCGATCCTAGCTGCCGGGTCCGACTACAGGCCCTGGTAGACTATTCCAGTCACGTACAATTGGGCTAGGAAAAGAATCCTCAAAATAATTACACTTTGCGAGCTCAATATATAGCACAAAGTCGTTGTTCTTATATGGGTAATTTGAGCGGGTGGAATTAAACCTGGTCAATTCAAATTATAGTCTAAGTTTAGTTTGTTGATGCCAAAAACAATTTTGTAGCACTTAAGCAGGGGGAGGTGCAATCTATGTGTTTCTAATGTAGGCCATCACAGTTTCTTTAAACGATCTTCATATTCCATCTCACCACGTGTTTGCCCGATAGCAAGACGGGAGGCTTTTCGTTGAACTTTTTCTAACATCAGCATGTCCTTAGACAAATACGGATTCCAGACCGGATCTGCATATTCGAGAACAGGGTGGACTAGGGAGTTGTATAACGTAGAGAACACTTCGGGATTTAACGAGCCTAACGTTTTGTACACTAAGCCAATAGATTTATTAGCTTTGTTAACGGTCATGTTAACATATTCCTTCCAGAATAAATCCGAAGAGACCATGATGCCCAGATCCTTGACGCACCTAACGGCTTTAAGACTTGTATCCAATATGCAACTGGGTACGGAGAGCCACGTTTGTGCGTTATACGTAGCACCTTTCACTTGTCGGAGTTCAGTTGCTATTGTGATGCCCAAGATACTAGCTGATCTATGTTACATTGTAAGGCTTCATTGTCCCTTGTTGTTTTAGACAGTTCCCTTTATAATTTGGTGTCGACAGCAAACATTGTTGGTGTGAAAAAGATGGTAGATGACATATCATTGAGGCATATGAGAAAGCGAATTGGGCCTAGAATTGTAACTTGGGGAACACTCAACGTCACCCGAGACCAGGATGAGTAAGTGCCTCAGACAACAACGCGTTGTTGGCGGTCAGCTAAAAAGCTTCTAACCCAGCGCAGCAAGGAACAATCTATCCCGTGATATTTTAGTTTGAGGAAATGCTGTAAATGAGGTAGGAAGTCGAACGCTTTGGAGAAGACTAAAAAGATAACACAAGTGGGTCTTGAGTTGTTTCTTGAATATTCCCATTCAATGGAACAAGGTAGAAACAAGGTTAGAGTTTATTTCAAGAAACCCAAACTGATTTGGGTTGAAAAAGTTTAGGATATTTATTACTAGCATACGGTACGCCACACGAACGTATTTTCGAGGTGTTCTCATTGCGCAAGCCGAGTGATTTTTATTTCTAATTCGAAACACCCTTGAATATATACTGAAATGGATCAGTAGCTCCCCCCTCCTGAGCAATGTTAATTGTCATACATAAGGTTTTTTGTCAAAAAAAAAAAAAAAAAAAAGAAAATAGAAAATCGTATGCTTACCTAAGGGCCTGTTTACATGGTTAATTTCAGCCCAGGCCCTAAAGCGCAGCCACACAAGCACGGTTGAACGTATTGCCTACATATGAACGAACGAATAGGCACCGAGAACCTTGGAGTGGAACATTTTTTAAAAGGAATCCGCCCTGTTGAGAGTTGATAAATTTAAAGAAAACGATCTTTAATGCAATGTGTTGCCCAGTTTGGGGCTGCTTTAGTTTAATATTACTGTATATCTTCGTTTATGATAGAAAAATCGGTCTGAGTATCCGTTTCAGATTTAAAACATGCAAAAGGTGGCTGCTTATTTCAATATGTCTGCACTTTTGGCCATTTTGATAATTTTTTTCAAAAGAGATACTGGATGACACATCTCTTGTAATATGCTTGTATCTTGCCTTCACGCCCCAACGTAGTAAGGAGGCTTTTAAGGAGCCGAACGGACAGCGCATGGCAAACCCATCTGCTTGTTCATATGGATGACCGATGGACAACGACTGGTTTAATGAAACTCACCACCTCAATTTTAGTAAGTCGGACCTCATTGATCTCCTTAGAGGGGCTACAAAGGATCAAATTTTCCCATCCAACGCCAATCTATATGAACAGACCGATGGGATTGCCATGGGCTTCACGCTGAAACTTGGAGTTGAACACTTTTGAAAACGGTTGCGTATTTTTAACGTCAACCGTTTCAAACAAAAGCAACCGCGAAAGTTGCATTCGTAGTTGCGTCATCTCGTGTTTGCAACCACCAAGTTTATCAATACTTGCAGGAATAAAACGACGACGTACTTCAGCAAGCCCCTTTATTAAAGGAAGTAAAGCACACATTTTAACCTGCACATTGCCCTAAAAAAACTTGACGAAATGACAAAAAAAGTTAGTTGCAAAAATTGTTGACACACTCCACTCCACTCCACTCCACTCCACTCCACTCCACTCCATTCTTCTCCTCCTAAAACTCTCCCTTGACAGTAACTGCACAACATGCAAGACCCCTCTCCTCCCTCTCCCTTGATCAGTGTTGTTGAACCACATTTTCTGCATGGTCAGGTATTTGTACCAACATTGATAACGTGGGCGGGGAGGGAGGGGGGTGGTGTGGGGGTGGGGGACGTTTGCACGATCATGGGGACCTCTTTTCAGTCGGGATTAAGTGTAGGGCCTCAAGTATTTTTGCAACTGGTTGTAGCATAATCTATAGTTAGCCAATCGGGTATTCAAACATGTAGGTTCTGCTCGTTTTCATTCTCAAAGAACACCAGTCATATTAGGTTCAAACTAGTAAACCTGATTTGCAAAATCTCCACCTTCACCATCAGACTTGCAACCTGTAGACTTTCCATACTTGTCAAAGGTATCTGGTGCCGTGGCACTGGCTGCACCCATCCACCATTTTGCACTGCGAAAATGCTGTATCCTTTTCTCATGGCAGCCACGGCGCACTTTGCAATGGCGTTCTTTCGAGATTCATATGTACCATCCAGCACAGGATCTGTTCCCTCCAGAGACTGAATGGCTCGTTCATTGGTGTCTCTATAGCAGCCAACAGTTTGATAGCCTAAAGAGAGAACAACGTGCAGTACTTATTCAGTAGCATTAAAATTTATTCCTGTATCGTAAGTTTATGTGTTTGTTGTTGCTGTTTGGCAGGAAAAATAAAACAGAATGTAGTTTACCTTTAAATACATAAACCTCATTGGCGAACACTCCGCCTTTGCCATCATCCTTACAAACTGTAGATTTTCCATACTTGTCAAAGTTGTGATGTCCTATGAAACTGGCTGCACACCATCCACCGTTCTGAACTGCAAACATGCTGTATCCTCTTCTCATTGCAGCCACGGCGCACTTTGCAATGGGGTTCTTGCGAGAGTCATATGCACCATCCAGTAAAGGATCTGTTCCTTCCAGAGTATGGATCGCTCGATTTTGGGTGTCTCTATAGCAGTCAATACGTTGATAGCCGAAAGAGAGAGCAACGTGCAATACTTATTCGGTAGCATTAGAATTTATTCCTCTATCATTAGTCTATGGGTCTGTTGCTGGTTTTGGCAAGAAAAACAAAAGAAGAATGCAGTTTAGCTTTAATGACATAAACCTTATTGGCGAATACTCCGCCTTTGCCATCAGCCCCACAAAATGTAGATTTCCCATACTTATCAAAGGTCTGTGGTGCTGAAGCACTGGCTGCACACCATCCACCATGCTAAACTGCAAACATGCTGTATTCTTTATTCATTGCAGCCGCGGCGCACTTTGCAATGGCGTTCTTTCGAGAGTCATATGGACCATCCAGTACAGGATCTGTTCCCTCCAGAGACGGAATGGCTCGTACGTTTGTGTCTCCATAGCAGCCAATAGTTTGATAGCCTAAATATAAACAAGAGAGAGCAATATATTACCCTGGGTGCCAGAGGTTATTTTTTTCGTTTAACGGCAACCTCTTTCCCAGAGAAAACCCCTGGGAACGAGGTTGGTTTAGCGGGTTAACCTGGCACCCAGGGTAACAATATATAGTATCCCCTGAGATAAAAGTGCTTGTCCGCACTTAAGAAAAACGCGAGTTACAGTGTATATGAGAATTTTAATTATGTCGTTAGGCATTCACACCCTAATTGCGCTGTGTTTCAGCGTCAGAGATGAGAGAAATACTTGAAAGGCATGGTTATCTAGTCTTAACAACGGCATATATTGTAACAAAACTGATGTTAGGTATGGTAACTTTTTAACAGATTGCGATATAGTGGTTTCATTTGAGTTTCCAACATAATATGTCTTCGCCTCGGTGTTATTTTACTTCGCTCTAGAATTGTTTGCAACAATTGCGCCTCTTTCCTATATCCAGTGAGAGGCAAAAATTAATCGTGACGTTTTCGCATGCACGTTTTTCTCGCTTTGCTACGAATACATGCCAGTTTTCGCGTCAAGTTCTGATTGGTTCCTTTACACTGTTTATAATATGATAATAATAATATTTCATATTTCTGTTGCGCATTTTTTATGAAATAAGCAAATGCGCGTTACACCACTGGCCTGGGGACTTTGCCAGACTGCTTGTAACGCAGTTTAAATTAATGAAGTAACAGTTGAGTTATGAGTGCCCCCCGGTAATGCAAATATCAAATTAAGACAGACACTAGGTCTGGTCACTGCCAGAGTCTTATTACGTCCATGGTGGTTCTTTTACGTCCCACAGAATCAGTTATGACGGGGCCTACGGTTTATCGTCTTTATCCGAGAAGACTTAAAAGTCTAACCGTTAAAGCAGTACTTTCTTCTTAGTTATTTAAATTCCCCGAGTACTGGTCCGGCCGGTATTTGAACCCGAAACCTCCCACACGGTAGTCCAGTGCTCTACCAACAGAGCTAACCAGTCGGATATGATTAGCTAGTGTATTCCCTTTGGTTTTAGCAAGCCAAATTTTAAGGCCTCTCTAATGAAATTACAAAAAATATAATGGCCGAGGGCGACTAAGTGTCTTCAATTTATATTCTTTGTCTAATTTTCGAACTTAGCATCCTCGGCTTCAGAGCTCGAGCATTAATGAATCTTGCTAGGTTGGACTGCACTGCAGCATCATCCTCCAGGTTTACTGCTATGAGTACATCTGCAAATGGGTCGTCACGAGCAGCTGTGATGATGTCTGTTTCCTGTCCAATACTGCAACTTTGATACTCGTGGCTTTCCTGTCTATCTTCCTGGTTTCTATAAAGAATGTCTTTACGCTTGGGTTACGTTAAATGATTTCCGTATTATCGTACGAGGTTGTTGTCAATAAAATCATTTGGAAAACTAAAATTATTATCTAAAAGGCCTTTATTTAAAAGAAAATAATGAGGAAAAGAATTGTTACAGTTGGTGACCTCCTTTCTGACATAGGTGTTTTTCTTTTGAAATGCAATTCTCTCTTCAATGAATTTCTATTGTTGATTATTAAACCAAGTACACCACACCCTCCTTCAAAACTAAGTGCCAAAATTTACTTGAATATAGAAAATTCAGAGATTGACTATCGAAAAATATCATTGTCAAGGAACTCATAAAAAATTCTATACAACGATTTAAAGCTGCTGCGCAAAAAAAAAAAAAGACGAATGCGAAATTCCCCAAGCTTCAAGTCAGCTGGAGGGAAATGTACTCTTGCCATTTGTGACAACAATTGAACCCAAAATAGAGAAGTCCAGTATAAAGTAGTTTACAATATCGTGTTATTAATAAAAGAACTTGTTTAGGAAAAAGTGATTGAATAAATATGTGAATGATCCTCGCGGTGATGAAATGATTGACCGCCATGTGTGTGTTTTGTAAAGACAAGTTCAATCCCTCGAGTATTTGTTTTTCTATTGTGATGTTACAAAGATGTTCCGGACAGCTTTCAGCTTTTAAAGGGACACTGTCATCTGCACGCATGCGCTGAATTTTAGAATCAAAACTTAATTGAAAAGATTTCAGTTTCAATTTCAGTTTATTTTTTGCCACTTATTGTTATTTTAAATTACAAGTTAAATATGTATTTACTACAAGAGATATTAAATAATCGATAAGAGAAAAGCATTAGGCGAGGATGCCCATATAGAAACCATTAGGGCTTATTCGGGCTACAGGCACCTCAAGAAAATACAACTATAAAATGATAATTTAGGCGCGTCTTAATTAATTTGTATTTTTTTAGGTTAAAAAGCAAGAACACAAACAAAGAAACAAACAAAATGAACAAAATAAGGGGTAGTCAGTTCAGGAGGCAAGTTTTTAATTTAGACTTAAATTGAGAAAAACTGTAAGCATTCTGAATTTCTGTATTGAAAGAATTAAACAATTTAGGTCCTTGAAAGCGTATTTTAAATTGTCGGATATTCTTTCTACAAGAAAATAAGTAAAAGGCATTGGAGTTTCTAGTATTATAATGATGAATTTGATTAGTCAGCAAAAACATTTCATTGAATGCATCAGGAAGGAGGCCTTTCTTAAAAGAAAACGTAAACTTGCCAATTTGAGATCGATAAATATCACTGAGTTTGCAGAATTTTCAGCTGCTTAAATACTGGTTCAGTATGAGCATCGAATGCGCTTCTTGATATGATTCTTAAAACCTTTTTCTGAAGTAAAAACATGCGATTTAGATTAGAAGGATAGGTCGATCCCCATATTGATATGCAGTAAACAAGGTAAGGATAAACTAAGCTAAAATATAAGGTGCACAAAGAGGAGGTGGGAAGGCAAAAACTTGTTTTATAAATTATGCCAATAGATTTTGATATTTTTCTAGCCACATTAGCAATGTGTGGTTTCCACGTTAAATTTTCGTCAAGAATAACACCTAAAAACACGGTTTCTTTTACTCGTCCAATGGCACATCGACTAATCTCTAGATTGATGTCAAGTGTTTGCCTTTTTTGCCTGGGTTTAAATACCATAAAATTAGTTTTTTTTTAAATTTATGGAAAGCTTATTGGCTTGGCACCTGTCTGTTAGGTTAGGTAATTCTTCATTCAAAAGTTTTTCAATTATATTTACATTTTTGTGTATAAAGAAGATATTAGTATCGTCAGCGAATAGAATGAAGTCTAAAACTTTTGACACATCACACATATCATTAATGTAAATTAGGAAAAGAAGAGGACCAAGAATGGAGCCTTGTGGGACACCACACTTAATAAAATGATGTGAAGAATGACAGCTATTAAATTGGACAAATTGTTGTCTGTTTTTTAGATAATCAGAAAACCAGTTAAATGCAATGCCACGAATAGCATAGTGTTGCAACTTATCAAAAAGTATTTCATGATTAACAGTGTCGAAAGCTTTAGACAGATCAATAAATATTCCTACTGTAACCTCATTATTATCGATAGCAGAAGAAATTTTATCATATAATAGAGCTAATGCATATTCAGTTGAATGATTAGATTAGGCTGATGTTTTCAAGTTTGGAGATCTACATTTAAAATGGCGTCGACCGTCGAAAGCGGTGTTTGAACACTCGCATGGGCGTGAAAACGGTCATTCAGTCTCCTCAAGAGAGCAAAGTAAAGGGGGTCAAAATGCATCAATACATCTACAATGAGGAAAAACGTTTTCAAGGCTTGAATTCATGGGAAATTCCACGTACACAGCAGTGGAATTGATCAAAGCGTATTAGGCGGTGAACTTAATGCAACGAGTACATCTCCCCGACTCATTTGTAGTCGCTAGAATGTCAGAGACCATCACATCATCGTTTGCTGATAAACGTTTACTATCTTTGCTTAAAAAATTGTATTTATGGTGGTATTTTGAAGAAAAACCTGTAGTAGGGAGGCACAACACTGGTTGTGTTTACTTGTGCCACGAATTAAACCAAGTAGTGAGTATTGAAAACACGGTATAATTTTTCCCTGTTTACCTTCATCTGACTTTAAGGTCGTCGCTCGCAAATAAATTTACTCTCTTTCAGCTTTAAAAGGGAATGTTAAGATCGGCAATATGTTGAGATGTGTTGGAGACAAAAAAAAACATGTGAGAGGTGAGTGCTTGTACTACCAACAGTGTTTCCGGTCACACTTCACTGATTCAACTGTAAGTAAAATGCGAATCAACTCTAAATCAGTCATTCTAAAAGTGGATTGTGGGGCTACTGTATGCATCATACCTTTCGTCAGGTATTGATGGACACGCCTACAAATATTCCATAAACGTCTGATCCAAGCCTTAGAAAGTCTTGAGGATGTGGCCTGCATAGAAAATGACATATTGATCTATGGTGTTCGTGACACCCTTGATGAAGCTATGCAAGATCATGACAAGAATCTTTCATTGGTATGGTAGCATTGCCGCCAGAGGTCCATCAAGCTTAACAGGGACAAAGTGGTGCTGAGTGTGCAACACCTAGATTTCATGGGACACCTGCTGCCTGCACAAGGTTTGAAACCTGACCCAAACAAAGTGGAATCCATCCTTAAACAAGAAACGCCTGAGACCAGGCAGAACAACTATTGAAGAGGAAATGTTGGCCATCGTCTTTGCGCTGGAGACATGGCATCAATTTATTCATGGCCGACATGTTGCATCAAAACGGAACACAACCCTCTGGAGTCCACCGCGAAGAAACCGCTTGACAGGGCTAAAAAGCGCCTACAAAGTATGATCCCCAGAAGCCTGACTTATGTCACAGAAGTCCGGTATGGCCCTGGTCATACCCAGCACCTGGCAGGTATGATGAACAGATCATTCCTTCCAGCTTGTGGTCAAGCAACCTCCTGCGAATTTGAGATCATCAATGCGGTCCAGTTCCTACCCATACGGCAAAAGGGGATACAAAAATCCAACTCGCGACTACAAAGGATGAAACCCTGCAACTGCTAATGGACACCATCTTGAAAGGATGGCCTGAGGAACTATCATAGATTTCGCCTCAGCTGTCCCCACACTATAGTATCTGTCGTATGAGAGATGAACTTAGCATTTACGACGGGCTAGTGTTTAAGGGGAGGGGGAAGGGGAGCCTAGTGGTACCTTAAGGGCTGAGAGCTAAAATAAAGAACGACATACATGCGTCACATGCTGGTGTAGAAGGTTGTTTAAGAAGAGCGAGAGAGAGCGTCTATTGGCCTGGCATGAATTCTAAGCTCAGACACTAGATCTCGGCCTGCGAACCCTACAGGTGTTTGAAGTTTGACATAGCAAAGAGAGTCTCATGAGTCATGCTCTAGCACAGAAACTTACTAAAGTGGTTATTGGGAGCTGGCCTGGACAGTCTATACAATACTGTTTCTGGAAATGTGGTCAGAAATCTCAAGCCCACTTCCCAAGTTATGGGAGCCCGTGTCAGCTTGTTAGGGACAATGGTTCTCAATTAGCAGCTGCTGAATTCTTAAAGCTGACAAGGGAATAGGACATTGAACTGGTCACTTCTCCTTAAAACAATAAGGCAAATACTAAAGTTGAGGCTGCTGTGAGGTCTGCTACAAAACCAAAGTGCTACGTAAGACTGCTGAAGGTGGTGATGACCTGTACTTGGGACTCATTACTGAACGTAACATCCCATCACGGGGAATCGGTAACAGCCCAGTACAGAGGCTCATGAATAGGAGGACAAGGACAGTACTGCCCACAACTGGTACCCTCTTGGAAGAACCCTGAACACGGGTCACGAGAGAGAGAAGCTGAAAGATGGCCAAGAAAGGTACGTTCAGTACTACAATGGAATGGAAGAGGGGTGTGATCGTTCAGCGACTTGACGAAGGGATCATATGAAGTTGAGACAATAGATAGATCCTCCTATAGCCGCAACAGACCACCTAAAGCAGACCAATGTGCTACCCCTTGCAGCAGACAACAGTGAATCACTACAAACACCAGATCAAGAAAAATGGGCCTACAAGCTGCCTCTTGAGGTAGCCTCCACTGAGCCACTTCATGTGTCAAGTCGGCTCGACGAGTCCGATGAAGCCACACTTTGCAAAGAATCGGCCACTAAGGGCCTACCATTTATTGAACCTTGCAAAGAGCATACAGAGCCAGATCCAGGAATCCGAACTCGGTCAAGAAGACTGGACACTTGGCCTTCGTACCTTAAGGAATTCGTTGCGTACACAACCTACAAGCAACGTTGGAACATGACATCAGTGTTTGACTTTTTATTACCAGTTGTCACAGTTTCATATCGCGTTAATGTTTTGGATCGTTATTTTTTCTGAAAGGTCCAGTGTTTTCCTTTTCGTTTGTTAAGGTGGGACTTAAGGTGAATTGGAGTGAAATTTTGAGGAGTTTAAAGAAGAGATTAAAATGTGCAAAAATGTTTTGAAACACCACCAGACAGTTGCCATCCCACAAGGGCACAATTTTCCACTTCAAATTCCAATTTTAAACCTTCATTAAATCTTCAATATTCCATATTTCCCTTAATTTAACAAATCCTTCAAGAAAAATTATCTCTTCCCAAATATCATCAAAAATTCCCAAAATATCCCACAATAAAGCTTCGTGGGATGAGCATAGAGATTTTGGGTTGCTTGAAACGCGAACGACATATTAACGTCAAATCCATGTTAAGCGACGCAAAAACGGAGTTAAGGTTAAGTCCCGCCTTAAGGTATCTCAAACCGGGGTGGACGTGACGTGCTGCGTGACATGTATTACGTCCGTCAATGATTTCCCGTATGTAAAGCGAACTGAAGCATGTGCTCGCCATAAAAGTATGTAGGTTGTTGTTGAAGTCTGTGTTCTGAGCTCTCTGTTTTTGGGAAGACATATTGATACATAAACAAACGCAGAAAATTTGGGTTGTCTCACGATCGTTTTCAGTCTGTTTCCTTCTCTTTCGACAAACATCAGATGCCCTCCAACCAATTAAGCGGAATTTTTCTCCTGTACAACAACAAATCTGAGGAGTTTCCTCTTAGTAGAACTGGCTAAACATAGTCGTTGTGAGATCCTAATTCATCGCTTTGTTGTGTTCTGAAGATCCAGTGAAGCAACAATCCATCAACAACTTAGAACAAGTTCAACGCAGGGCTACAAGATTCATTCTTGGAAGGGATTATTCTGAGTACGAGCGCCTTAGTAAGTTAAATTTATTACCTTTGAAGTATCGTAGGGAAATTAACGATTTAGTTTTCTTTTTTAAGTGTCTTAAGAATATATACAAATTTAATATTTTCGATTATGTATCTTTTCGTTCTTGTACTAAACAGCTTAGAAATGTTGATCATTTAACGCTTGACGTCCCTTTCAGCAGGACTGATGTCTTTAAGAATTCGTTTTTTTTTCGGATCTGTCGTCTGTGGAACGATTTACCGCTTAGTATAAGAGAATCAAATGCCTCGTCAATCTTCCGTAAGAATTTGATGACCTTTTATTATGATAAGTTTAATGTTGATTTTTTTTAACTTTACATCGTATTTTACCTAATCATTGATCTATTTATGGTCACTTTTAAGATATTTTTTTTTTTACTTAATTAACTCTATAGATTTATTTATGATGTAATAATAGGTGGCTTATTTTTAAGGAGTCTGGTACTCTGTTTTAAGCCTACCTCAGATTGAACGGTTAATTTGATTTGATTGTAAATCTGAAACTTGATTAAAGAAAGCTTTCTGAATAGCTTCCCAAGAATAAGCTCTAATATTCATCGCTGAATGCTATCTAGACATTGCTTTCCAACTGGAAATTTATAGTAGGATTGTGGCAGGAATATCCTGTTTGCCGCGAGGCGAGTGGAGAAAATGAAGTCACGATAAAATGACTGCTGTGAAAATCATTGCATTCATCACAGGCTTTCTGAAATATAATTAGTAATGACAGACTCGAAAGCCATACTTTTCTAAGCTCTACATTTCCACTTTACTGGGCTGGAACTTCATTTCAGAAGGATGAGTAAAATTACATGTAATAAGCTACACGCAATGCGTTTTTATTTAATTTAAGAAGCGCGATTTTGATCGTAGTGGCACTTTAAATTAAAAAATTTAAGTTACAAAAACAAAACTTCATAGGGAGGGGGTGAAAAGGGGGAGGTAGAGGAAGAGGGGGTTGATTACATTTAGGGGGATGTGGGAGCGATTATTTCAATCAATGGGAGGCCAATGCTCCAGAAGGCGATAAATCGAGGAACGGCTATCATTCAAGGAAAGATCGCGGCACTAATCAATGTTCGCGCATCGTTGTAAGTCGTTAACAACATAACGAGCCAGAGATAACCGGAAGTTAAAAAATCTCCCAAGTCTGGTTGCTAAGGAGTGACGTTATAGGTCTGCATTAGAGCCGTCAACGTACTCCATTAGTGGTTTCACTGCAGGAGCATCTTAGCACACCTTGAAAGAAGTTACTGTATTGTTTTTGCGCTTCAGCGGCAGAATTTAATTTACCGGCACGCGGCACGCTTACGCGTTGTTCTTATGGCATTTTATGGTTTTACTTGTACGATAAAACGCTAGTTTTGTCAAATGTTATGCTTTAGCGATTCGTTGAGATTTTCGAGGGGATAATCGGCATATCTCGGTATGTGATGGACAGAAATTACAGAGAGTGACGCCTTCTCAGGCTGAAATTCTGTTTTATCGGGTGATTTCATTGACGTGCAATGGACTTTGGTAAGTTGTAACTATATTTTAAGCCGAAGTAAATCGCCTTCAGACAATTTTAAAAGCGGAAATACGAACGTAAGAGGTAAGATCGACGTAACTTTCGATTTTGTTACATTGGTACGTTTGGTAGGAATCGCCCTTGACATTATCCGGCCTGGGATTACATTCTAATGTAAATTTTCTGTAAGATTTGATTGAGTTGGAATTCCTTTGGTTTCGGACCATTGTTGAGCGGTAATCTTTCTGTTCAAGCGTATTTATGTATATGTAGCAAAGTTCATGTATATTCCGGCGGCACATTAATTATATTCTGGCGGCAAATTAAATATGAAGCCGCGAAATACTTGCGCACTCGTCATCGATACACGACAATGAAGATCGGGCTGGTGAGGGGGCGCGGAAGTGGGCGGCTCCTTATTTTGTCTTTATAACTGGATATGGATACTTATATCTTTTACATAGCTGCTCTCTGTCAAAGCACAAAATATTTTATCTGGCGACTATTTCTTCCACTTATGGTAGTGATTAAAATAGTGGCAGTTTGAAAATTGAAAATTATCGTTGGAGAATATATTATCGTCCAGAAACAATTTCTGAAAGCCTTTTCAAACTACCAAGGAGGTTAGGACTCTGTGTTTGTTTGTGCGTGGAAAATAGCAATAGTAAAATATTCAAGTGATTAAGCATATGTAACTAGCAGATAAACATTTAGGCAAATGTTCTACATTTTTTCTGTTTCATTCAGGTTGAGGCCCTGGCATCACTGTATGCCTGAGTGCTTCTGGGATATATAACATGACAGTTTTTTTTTAATGCAGATAAAAATCCAGGCAAATGTTCTATATCTTTCTGGTTCATCCAGGTTGAGGTCCATGGCATCACTGTATGCCTGAGTGCTTCTGGGATATATAACATGAACAGTTTTTTGAAACGTAGATAAAAATCTAGGCAAATGTTCTATATCTTTTCTGGTTCACCCAGGTTGAGGTCCATAGCATCACTGTATGCCTGAGTGCTTCTGGGATATATAACATGAACAGTTTTTTTTAATGCAGATGAGAGGCAAATGTTCTATATCTTTCTGGTTCATCCAGGTTGAGGTCCATGGCATCACTGTATGCCTGAGTGCTTCTGGGATATATAACATGAACAGTTTTTTGAAACGTAAATAAAAATCTAGGCAAATGTTCTATATCTTTTCTGGTTCACCCAGGTTGAGGTCCATGGCATCACTGTATGCCTGAGTGCTTCTGGGATATATAACATGAACAGTTTTTTGAAACGTAGATAAAAATCTAGGCAAATGTTCTATATCTTTTCTGGTTCACCCAGGTTGAGGTCCATGGCATCACTGTATGCCTGAGTGCTTCTGGGATATATAACATGAACAGTTTTTTGAAACGTAGATAAAAACTTAGGCAAATGTTCTATATCTTTTCTGGTTCACCCAGGTTGAGGTCCATGGCATCACTGCATGCCTGAGTGCTTCTGGGATATATAACATGAACAGTTTTTTTTTAATGCAGATAAAAATCCAGGCAAATGTTCTATATCTTTCTGGTTCATCCAGGTTGAGGTCCATGGCATCACTGTATGCCTGAGTGCTTCTGGGATATATAACATGAACAGTTTTTTGAAACGTAGATAAAAATCTAGGCAAATGTTCTATATCTTTTCTGGTTCACCCAGGTTGAGGTCCATGGCATCACTGTATGCCTGAGTGCTTCTGGGATATATAACATGAACAGTTTTTTGAAACGTAAATAAAAATCTAGGCAAATGTTCTATATCTTTTCTGGTTCACCCAGGTTGAGGTCCATGGCATCACTGTATGCCTGAGTGCTTCTGGGATATATAACATGAACAGTTTTTTGGAACGTAGATAAAAATCTAGGCAAATGTTCTATATCTTTTCTGGTTCACCCAGGTTGAGGTCCATGGCATCACTGTATGCCTGAGTGCTTCTGGGATATATAACATGAACAGTTTTTTGAAACGTAGATAAAAATCTAGCCAAATGTTTTATATCTTTCTGGTTCATCCAGGTTGAGGTCCATAGCATCACTGTATGCCTGAGTGCTTCTGGGATATATAACATGAACAGTTTTTTGAAACGTAGATAAAAACTTAGGCAAATGTTCTATATCTCTTCTGGTTCACCCAGGTTGAGGTCCATGGCATCACTGTATGCCTGAGTGCTTCTGGGATATATAACATGAACAGTATTTTGAAACGTAGATAAAAATCTAGGCAAATGTTTTATCTTTTCTGGTTTCATCCAGGTTGAAGTCCTGGCATCACTGTATGCCTGAGCGCTTCTGTGATATTTAACATTACAGGTTCTTTTTTGAAATGCAGATACAAATTTAGGCAAATGTTCTATATCTTTTCTGGTTCATCCAGGTTGAGGTCCTGGCATCACTGTATGCCTGAGTGCATCTGGGATATATAACATGAACATTTTTTAAAGTGCAGATAAAAATCTAGGCACATGTTGTAAGCAGGTTTAATGACCAAAACGTTTTACCTTTGGTACATTTCTTTGTAGAACAATAACGCGTTCGGATGACTGTATTTTTCGAGAACGTTTTCCTTACTTTAATGCCCTTCAGAGTAATTTAGTCCTTGGACAGTTCTCCAGCATTTCCAAGTTAAACAAATTTAAACAATTGGGAAAGAATTAGAAAAAGGAGAAGTTATATTTTGAAATGATGATTTCGATACCGTCGCCGTTGTCGCTTTTCCTGCCAAGGTCGGTTTCGGAAGTCGAATACTGAAACTTCCACTTCGACGTTTGCCGAGATTATTGAGGAATTATTCAACGAGAATTTGATCAGTTCCTAGGGAAATCGTACGGATAGTAAAAGTTCTGTTCATGGGCACGCAACGATATCACATATTGAAGCGAATTATTTTAGCTCAGTGATGTTAATTTACTTTCACGGTGTTCAAGAAGGGTAATAATTGCAGACTGATTTGTGTAAATTACTCGCAAATATGTTCACTATTACCATGTATTGCAAGCATGTTTGATTTAGGAATACGAGCGAATTTTAATTAGCGTTCAAAAGAGATGTATCTCCCTCCAAAAACAAAACACATTAGGGCCGTTTATACAAGAGAAAATAAGCCGCGGCTTACTCTGGCCACGGCTTACATAAGACGCGAACACTCCGTATAAATGGTACAAAATCTACGTTCACGGCTTTCTCAAGCTGCGGCTTATCCTGGCCTAGCTTGGTGTTTTTACTCGTAAAAATGGTTCCTTTCGCGTCTTATGTAAGCCGCGGCCAGAGTAAGCCACGGCTTATTTTTTTCTCGTATAGACAGCCCTATTATGTTTCCCATATTGCATGCGAAAGAGAAACAAAGAAAACTCGAGTCTTTAGTTGTAATTTAG
>JAEMWC010000231.1:0-12500 GCA_016490735.1 Pachyseris speciosa | reverse complement strand
GAAAGAAAATATTTCCCCAGAAAGTTCGTGGAAAGTTCATTTCAGCTTGCATTTTCTTAAAGGAACATTTTGTTCCCTAATATTTTCGGGCAAAGAAAATTTCAGCTAGGGAATCCGAACAGATGAACTTCTTCTAGCTTATGAAAACATCACTTTAAACAGACTTCAAACACCATAAGGTACTCCAAAAATGCCTTTCTACAGCGTTTGGTTGATTTGGCTCGTTGGGTGCCCCTGTTTTCTGTCTCACACGGTGCATTAAGTACCCTCGCTGACTTTTAGCATTCACACTTTCTTTTAGTATCCTTCGCAGCCGACGTTTGGGATCGTCACGAACACGCTCCCTACCCCACCAACGGCTGCTTCAACCAGAACCGCATTCCTTTCACTTTTTCTAAAGGCCCTGGCTAACGAGGAGACATTGTTTCGGACACATTGTTGCTCATCATTTTTCTTGGGTGAGCAAACGAGCGGGACACAACGCAAATGTTGTGATTCCATACTACACAAACTGGGAAACATTTGTTGGGGACACAAATTTTGTGTCTCCAACAAATAATGCGCGCACGGGCAAACAGGGAAACATTTGTGTCCGAAACAATGTGTCCTCGTTTGCCAGGGCCTTAAGGACGTACGTGATAATGAGAGACTGCACCAATCACGCGTCGCCTTTTTTTTTTTTTTTTTCCAAAAAGCCAATTACGCATCAATATGCTTTTAATGACGTGAGTTTCCCGCGTGAATTTGTCGGCGCTTTCGGGTGAAGCTGCCAGAGATTTCGTATGGATATAACTCCAACAAAATTGGTAGAAAGTACCTGTAGGTGCTTTATATGTTCGTCGGCTACTCTTGCAAGGATCAAAAATATAGTCTATCTTCGGAAAAATTTCATTGGATATTGCTGCATGAAGCCATTAGAGCTTCGCTTGCTGCAGACGTGCGTAACTATTCAGACAGCAGCGAATTGTTTGTTTGCAGAGTCAAATGCTACCAGCTGAATGAAATCAAGAAAGAAATAGAGGAGACCTTCAATGCTAGAGAAAAGCTAAGGGAAAAGCGACTACAGCGATCGAACGAAGAGGTTGGCGAGAATATCACACCTAATCCGCGGGGTAAAGCATCCAAATCGCTTCGATTCTCCGATAACACTTATACTTCTTCGAGAGACACGGATAACTTGGAAAAGTAACTTGGAGTGGGTTTTTGTAAAATTTTGCTAGAGATTTTCGGATTGCGCTGCAACTTTTAGGTCGTAAGCTTACCGAATAAAGAAAGCTGTTTACAAGTTGATGTAGCATGTTTAGTTTCTTGCACGCGGTCTTGTTTTTACAAACACTTAAGTTTATGCATAATAAAACAATCATTGGATTCGTTTTTCGCATGATAGCGAGAATTATCACGGCCTCGGTTTGTGTTATCCGCCTCAGTCTTCGGCTTCGGCAGATAACACAAATCGCGGCCATGATAATTCTCGCTGTCATGCTCAACCTCAACCGATAATTGTTAAACAGGGAGCTTACGCAACGCTGATGACGACAAGGGCAAACCGAACGCCTGAGCACAATACAATGAGAAATACAAGCACAAATAACGACGTGAAATGAACAAATTTGGGGGTTTGTCGAGAATATCAGCACATGAAGAAATTTGTTTCGTTTTTTGGTCTACTTCAACGCTGTTCATAGAAAGTTGCGCATAAGCTCACCCACATTTTACAAGTTGAATGACTTGGATTTATCGCGAAAGAGTTTAACAATCGTGAATTTATCTTTTCAAATGAAGTTTTCGTTCTTGTTGCCCTTGTCATTTCCGTTACCGTTGTCGTTCCTTTAGCTCCCCAAAAATCTCCGACATCTCACGAGCGAAAAGGAATAAAGCAAAAACTGTGGACAGGAATCTCTCCTCAAAGAAAATCTCAAGTGTTAGTTAAAAGAGGCGGAAGCGGGAAGCATAGTGGCCTGATCACTTTATTGTGGAAAAGCACAAGTTAAACTCATCAGGCAGAAAATAAACATGCAAAATAGACCCTCATTTCCTTTAATTCAGCCAATAAAAATCCTTATGATCTACAGAATCAATATTTCAGAAAAAATCGGCAAAACCATAGAAAACGAAAAAAACAAAAAACAGATTTATAGATCAACAATTTTCTTGACTATGTTGCACAATGCTGAAAGTCCTTACTTAAACCCTTACTTGTAAACAAGAAAGACATTTCCGTTTTAATTCATTAGTAGGCTACACAGAAGTGCTATAAGCTTCAATCGCTATCAACTTATCAATTTCCAACGTAGAAATTAGGATTTGATAAGATAAACTTGATTGCTCCATGGTCAACCCTCGCCATCAGACTTGCAAGCTGTAGAAACGCCATACTTGGTAAAGGTCTGTGGTACTGTAGAACTGGCGAAACATTGTCCACCATTCTGAACTGCAAACATGCTGTATCCTTTTCTTATCGCAGCCACGGCGCACTTTGCAATGGGATTCTTTCGAGAGACATACGAACAATCCAATATGCGATCCGTACCTTCCAAGATTTGAATGGCTCGATTGGAGGTGTCCTTGTAGCAACCAGCAGTCTCATAGCCTTAAGAGAGAGCCGGTTGAGTATTTAGTTTGTGTGTTTGTCGTTTCTGTTTGGTCAAGATAATAATAATAATAATAATAATAATAATAATAATAATAATAATAATAATAGGGATAGACAAAAAGAAGATTCGAGGCTCTTTAGAGCACTTTTTTGTTTTGTTTTCTTTGATTCTTGTGTTTGTTGGTTTCATTCTTGTGTGTGTCTATCATTGCTGTAATTCGTAGGTCATGTGTAATAGTTCAGTTAGTTTTTTCACCTGTTATTTTTTGTTGTTGTTACATTTTAACTTTCGTAATTGTCTATTCTAACTGTTGTAATCTGTATAATTTCATAATTTATTTTTTTATTTCTGCATTCGACATTGCCTATCTATTCTGTTTCATTTTGAGGGAGCTCATAGCTTATAAGCCCAGTGGTTTCTTTATGAGCTTCCTCGCCATTTTATTTCAAATTTCATAATTTGGATATTTATATATATATATATATATATATATATATATATATATATACATACTATTGAAATGGCAAAATAAACTGAACTGAACTGAACTATTGGATGTCAGTTTTTCAGTGATTAAATAAAGGTTTACATTATTAAACATAATAATATATAATAATAATAATAATAATAATAATTTTAATAATAATAATCACTTTATTATCACTCTCGGAGCAGAGTAGCCCACTTATGACGCCGAGTCAGGGAATCGAACCCGGGACACATTGGTGGAAGGCTAGCGCTTTCACCACTGCGCCAACCCTGGAAATGCAGAAGAGGAGAAGCAGGCCTGGTAACAAGTATGAGAGATCGTTTGTTTACTTTCAGTATGTTTTGATGTGGCCCCCAGACATCGGAAGTATAATATTAAAGGAACAGCAGAATTATTGACAATTGCCAATGACTATTTTAATTGAAAGTAGCGAATGGCGAATAAAAAAGCCATTATTTGCCGTAGATGTCGGTGTGACAACATTTAAGCTCCCTACAATGATGGAGTAAAATGGTTCACTTTACCCTTAAGTTAACTAAACCTGTATCGAACATTTACCTTTGATCACGTAAAAAATAAAGACTTTCCACATAAAACTGTGTGTATGGTGTTTATGGAATTAACATTCTCGCACAATGTCGAAAACGGGGTACGTCTATATCACGAGAGTTCTCACATCCTACCTCCACGAACTCTTGCAGTGTTATGAGAATGTGAAGTCTAATTCATTCTCGATTTAACTCTGAATATAGTCTGAAATTACCTAAACGAAGTTGTCCTGCTTGTATATGGTTTATACATTTGGTTTCTGCGTCAGAAACCTGGACTTTAATCGCCTTCGAAGAGGTCTTATGTGCAGATTGGGATTGTGAAAGGGCGATCTGAAGACTCGCGGGAACCACGACTGGCAAGAAGAAACTGAAGAGTCTGATAACATTTCGCGACATACATCAAAATTTTGTGAGGAAAACAACCGTTGATGCTCAAGAATTAATCGCTGGAGGGAATCCCATCGAAGTGAAGAGGCTAGAACGTCTTCGTACCGCTCTTCAAACCAAGTGTTCGGAGTTTTCAGGCTCTGGATCGTGACATAGTCGAGCTTCTAGAGGATGAAAATTTGGTTTATCAACGGAGTTGATAATGTAAATTGACCACCGTACAGGGATTCGATTAGCTGACGTTTCGAGCGTTAGCCCTTCGTCGGAGCGAATCGAGGAATTGTGGGTTGTGTATGGTTTATATACAGAAAATGGAGCTACGCTATTGGTGGTAACATGGTAACGTGAAAAACAGGAATAAATTAATTGAATGAAAAGCGCTCGTTGATACCGTGGGGATTAAGAGTGCCAATTTGAAAGATCAGTTTTTGCTCGAGATTTTTACGGCTTTCCGTGGTACCTTGATGTAGGGAAAGGCCGGAGATCGACATGTGTTGTTTGGAATGGTTAGGGAGATTAAAATGCCGAGCGACAGCCGGGTTTGGATACGTCTTTGTCATCTTTCTCAACATCACGAAGATGTTCTCGATATCGGTGACCTAGTCGTCTTCCTGTTTCGCCGAAAGACGACTAGGTGACCGATTCCGAGAACATCTTGGTGAAAGCGCGGGAATTCGCCAAAGTATATATCGAATATCGAAAGATTGCACGCACGCAAAGCTACCTAAGCTTGAGCATTTCACAGGAATCCAACACCTACTACTACCTGAAATCGCTGCTAACATGCAGGCACTACACAAAGTGTCGTCGCTGTCCTTGCCCTGACGAGCGCTAACTATAGTTTACAAAAACGCCGTCGAACTGTTCAAACGGAGATTCGAAAACCGATAGATGTGATCTCCAGTCGCATGGAGGCACTCACAAAAATTCCCAAGTTGACGCCGATCATTAATATACATAATTACCGGAGGAATTCAGAATTGCTATCTCACGGGATTTGGAATCGGCAACGTCGGATTTGAAAGATATTTTGCGTGAATTTCACAAGGAACTGCAACTAAGAGAGCAATGTTTGGTCAACTCTAAGGATCTCAGGCCCTCAAGCTGGTGTCAAAAGGTGAGTCACCCTGTTCTACTTCAGCTTTGTCCTCTAACAGTGCTAGGAACAAGCAGTTCTCTCGTGTGTGGTGTTTTGCAATAAAGACCATCAGAGCTCTAAAGGTAATGTTGTGACAAGTGCTAAGTCTAGAAAACAGGTTGTCTTGAGGAACGGCAAATGTCATCTTTGTCTAAACCCGGGCATCTGTCATGCAAGTGTAAAAGCACTTTGAAATGTTTCAGTTGTCAAGGAGCCCATCATTTAGCTATCTGTGATAGTTATGAACAAACTCTGGGAGAGCAAGAACAAGTTGAGAATGTCTCTACCAGTATATATTTGGATCAGTCAAGAGGAGTTTAAGAGGGTCCGTGTTGTTGCAGACTGCAACTGCTGAAGTTGTACTTCCCAACAATGACAGTCGTCCACATCTCCGTCTCGTTTCTGATTCATGCAGTAAGCGATCTTATGTGAATCAGGGTGTTAAACACAAACTGGAGCTATCAGTTCTTGTTAAATATTCGCTACTGATCAAAGCCTTTGGAGAATCAGATGCCAGGAATTGTTCAAGTGGGTATCAAACAGTATGCGATGCAACTGTGTATAATCAAGCTTATGCAGTACCTGTGATATGTGGGCCCCCTGACTCAACAATCCATCGAGCTAACTCAGTAACACCTCCGTGATCTTCCTTTGAATTACAAGGCTGGTGGGGAGGTGTAACATTCAGTATTCTCATTGCTGCTGACTACTATTGGTCCTTAGCTGAAGGTATTATCATTAGGGGTGCACCATGGGAACCTGTTGCCCCAAGCTACGAAACTAGGATTTGTCCTCTCTAGGCCCACTATGGTCATGACTGACAATGGCCATGGTAACACTGTAAATCTCACCGCGACTCATGTTCAGAAGGTGGAATCAAGTGTCAATCAAGATAAGCTTGCATCTGAACTGAGAAAATTCTGGGACTATGAATCTCTTGGAATCCAAGATAACACCGTCACTCTGTATGAAAAGTTTGTTAGTGAAATTGAAATTGTGGAAGGAAGCTATCAAGTGCGGCTACCTTTAAGGAGGATCATGAACTTCTTCCAGATAATTTAGTGTTATTCAAATCGAGGCTGGTGTTATTTTTGAAGCGTCCGAGTCCTCAAGCCTGAGGTGTTAAAACGGCTACAATGATGTTATGCAAGAGCATCTGAAACAAGGAATTGTTGAACCAGTGAAACAAGAGACTAGCAATGGTTGGAAAGGTGCATTACAATCCTCATCATGAAGTGATTCGCGTTGACAGGGAAACAACAAAGTTGCGCGTGGCTTATTACGCCAGTGCTAGAAAAGAGAGAACCACACCTAGCCTTAATGACTGTCTTTATGCTGTTCCACTGCTGTCTCCCTTATTTATGACATCCTGTTGAGGTTCCGTGTTCGTATGGTGGCCATCACAGGAGACATTGAGAAAGCCTTTCTGAATGTTTCAGTTGAGCCAAGAGATCGTGACTATCTTCGCTTCCTGTGGGTTGAAGCCATCACCAAAAAACACCCGAACCCCAAGTTTACCGATTTGCAAGAGTTGCTTTTGGCGTTTCTTGAAGCCCCTTATTTTTAAATGCAACCATTCGTCATCACCTAACCTCCACTGACATTTCAAAAGAATTTGCGAAGAGTGTACTGAAAAGCTTGCATGGGGATGACTTTGCAGGGGCGATGATTCTGATGATCTAGTTATCGAGATGTACAACAATCTGAGGTCATCTCTCAAGAGTGGAGGGTTCGATATACGAAAGTGGTTTTCTATTTCTGCACTAGTACAGGAAAGAATTGAAGAATCTGAAAGCGAGTCGCTAAAAGTCAATCAAAGCTGATGAATACAAGCTGTAAGGTGTAAAGTATTTGGAGTTGGATGGGGCAGTCAGAAAGATGTGCTCTCCCTGGACATGGCCTCTCCAATTGGAAACCAACAGTAGCGATCCTGTTACAAAGAGAAGTATTCTTAGTAGGACAAGCAAGCTGTATGACCCCCTTGGTCTATTAATCTGTTTGTAACTCTAAGATGGACTGGGACGACCCTGTCGATTCGTTTCTTCATGAACAGTGGCTGAGGCTCGTTCAGGATGCGGAGAAGACCGGGGAAGTACAATTGATTACTTACGTGGTTCGTCATCGGCAGATTTGCAAAGCGTCCATCTCCCATCAATGAGGACACTACACCCCGAATGGAATTGCTGGGTTCTCTGGCTTTGGCTCGATTGATCAACACTGTCTTGACTACATTTGAAGGAACACTGAAGGTTGACTCGGTATTATGCTGGTCGGATTCTTAAATTGCTATGTGGTGGATTTGGGGAGCAAACAAAGAATTTAAGCAATTCGCTCAAAATAAAGTGGTGGAGATTCGTCGCCTTGTGAAGCCAACTCAGTGGGATTACTGCACCTCAGATTCTAATCCACCTGATATCTGTTCTCGCGGTTCATTGGCTTATAAGCTGCTGTCAATCACTTGTGGTGGAATGGCTCCGAGTTTCCTCTGAAGAATAAAGAGATGTGGCCGAATCTTCAAAAGAATTCTGAGGTCACAAACAATGAATGAGATCCTCGCCTTGAACTGAAGAAGGAACTTTGAGTAGTCGTAAAAAACAGTGTAATAGTATACTGTTCTTGCGAACATTGTCTCTGAGAGAGTGAAGTCAGAGAAGCCAATAAAAATCTTGGCTGCATTATTCGTTTGGAAAGGTTCCGTAGTCTACAAAGAATGGTACGAGTTTCCGCGCATGTTTTTGTGTTTTGTGTCTAATATCAAGTGAAGAAGAGTCCAGAGGGAGTTGATTGTTTGAGAATTAAATCTACAGGAGCTTGATCAAGTCAAAGAACTTTGGATTAAGGAGACGCAAAGATCTGTTTTCCAAGACCAAGTCAAGTTCTCGTTATCACTTTTTACAGACGACAAGGAAATTCTGAAGTGGGGAGGCCGCCTCAAGAATGCACCAATTCCGTTTAACGCTCGCTTTAATTTCCGATATTTCTGACAAGATTGTCTCACTTCACAGACGTGGTCATCAGTGCATGATATCTCAAGGTTCCTACACAACGGCCTTACAGAGCTAACGTCCTTCTTCTGGGTGGCAAAAAGAAGACAAGCTGTGCAGTCTGCGATTAGAAGATGTTGTGTTTGTAAGAAGGAAGAAACTACACAGGTCCTTCCCCTCTTCTTCCTGATTTCAGGTTAAGTAATGCGTTTGCATTTACGCGCGTTGGAGTTGATTTTGCTGGTTCCATATTTGTCATGGATATAGTTTGCAAGAAAGGAGAGATGAAAAAAGTGTACATGCTTCGTACACATGCGCTATAAGCCGAGCTGTTCACTTAGAACTTGTGCCAAGTCTGAATGCAGAACGTTAGATTTATCTGAGTCCTTTCTCGAATAAAGGGAAGACGAGGAATCCCAGCCTAGATTATCAGTGACAATGGGAAGACATTGAAGGACTCAAGGGTGCTGGCCTATTGTCAGTGTTATGGCACAAAATGGAGGTTCAGTGTTGAAGCAGCCCCTTGGTGGGGTGGTTTCTTTGAACGGCTGGTAAAATCGGTCGAGTTAAGTTTGAAGAAGTGCCTACGCAATGCTCGATTGAACTATGATGAGCTATCTACTACTTCTTAGAAGTTGAAGCGGTCTTGCATTCATGTCCACTGACTTTCGTTTACAATGAAACTGGTGAGCCACTGACGCTTTCCCACCTGGTTGTCAGTAGTAGTTTCTGTCAATTCCATCAAAGAGCTCTTCCAACTTAGTTGCGGAAACGAAAGAGAGCAGGGCTCAGCGCATTGTAGATCATTTCTGGAACCGCTGGCAATCGGAGTATCTGACACAACTTAGAGAACAGCATCGCTGTTCTAAGAGAGTAAACTCACTGCGTAAAGTTCAAGTGGGAGATGTTGGGTGCATACATGAGAACAAATGCAAGATCCTAAGACAGCTTTGAAGCATTGGAAGAATTCAGCTTTTACTTTCTGGTCGAGATGGTGCAGTTCGAAGTGCAGTAGCGAGAGTAAAGTTCGGCAATTCGCCTACTTCAGAATGAAGACGCCCATTGCAGAAAGTGAAGCTGGACACCGAACCTGCAGGCTGTTCCTATTAGAGTAGTGAGGGATGAGGGTGTCCCTGTTGTCGTAATTAACTCTAAGACATATTTCTTCGATTAATATTTTTGTGAGATTTTCTTATAACTTTTGAACTTTGAGTGATGATATCAATCAAAGCCGGTGGAAGGGTGTCGAAAACTGGTCCTTCTATGTCACTTGAGTTCTCACATTCTACCCCCTACGAACTGAGCGTGAAGTTTTATTCAGAATCGATTTAACTCTGATTGCAGTCTAGAGTTACCACAGCGAAGTTGTGCTACCTGCATATAGTTTATACACACCATAAAAAACCTGCGCAATTTATTGAAGATCAATCAACAGAACACAAAACTCTACCATTGTTTCGGGAAAATGCTTGTCTGCGTTATATAATTAATGCGAAGTTGAATGAGAATCCCGCGGAGAAAGAGTAATAAATGGCTGATCCTTTACAAGTGGAATGAGTTGTTTTCATGACGAATTGTATCCTTAAATGAGCAAAACATAACTCATATAATCTTTACAGGAAGCAATCCATGTAACTGGGAGCTTACCTTTCATGACGTAAACCTGATTTGCCCATCTGTGACAAACAAAGCGCGCTTGGCTTCCCGGGTGCAACGAAAAAGGCACAAACACCCCCTTCCCACGAACACAAAGAACTCTAGGCCAAAATTAACCGAAAAAAAAGTACATTTAAAAATATTTTTTTAACCAATCAACTATTTATTTCATAATGTACAATTGTTACAATTTTTACAAACAAAAAGAAAAATAATTACATACACATTTAAGCATACCGGCGGGTAGCAAAGGCTAACCTACGCCGGTACGCTTGGAGATGGAAGTTACAGTTACTTAGATTTAGATTATAGACGTATAATATTAATAGTGAGCTCCTAAATAATCTAAGTCCTAATATTACGAAGAGAAAACTAGCACTAAATTGAATGAAACGGGATAAAAAAAAAAAAAAAAAACAGGATACGGGATACTAATTTAATCCTAAATAGCTCCTAACTAAAGATAAGCTTGTATACTATAACTTATTAAATAATTAATTTCAATTGCTAAGACAACGTAACTTCTAAAGATAATAGTAATAAACTACAAGAATATTTTAAGCAAAATTACGTACTAGATTCAATCCTACAATTAAATCTAAGTATTTACAGGAATATTTATACTGTGTAATGTTTCGCTCAGTTCTGTTCTTTTCTGTCCTTTACCTTTTGACCGCTTCTTCCCGACTCGCAACCACACCGACAACCAAACACAATAAACTAACCGCAACTTTTTCCGTATGACGTCTCCTTTAACTTCTTCGCAAACTCCTTCTTCCACAAGCTCCGCTTTCGTTCTTTGTTGCACAGTACTGCTCCTTGCTGTCCTTCCGAACTTTCCACGGACGCCAACGACACTCTTCAGTTCACTCGTCTGCCGTGAAGAAAACTTTGCAACAGAGTACTGCGACTCTTCTCTACACCACACTGGCTTAGGCGGCACCCGACTAGTGACAGGTGCGTAGTGAATCTAGCCGCGAACAATGACTCGCTCCTGCTATCGACTTTTAGCAGTGAATAAAACTCTCCTTCTCTTCTTTCTCCTTCCTAAACTTCTTCGCCGCAATCCAAACCCTTTACACGCACTGGACAGAACCTTCCCACTCCTTACATTCTTGATCTTGGCCTTTTATATGATCTAGTTACGTTACACAAATACTTTCATGACAAGATTAAATAACATGCTGCAATTACTACAAATATGTACTCAAGGGACAAATTCCAACATTACAATAACTTAATACTACGGTAAGCAATTAGATAAAAAATTAACACAGAGGGTTACGTAACATATTACAGCTATTTACTGAAACGTAAGTTAATTAAACAGAACTAATGAAGCTTAGAAAAAGTGGGAAAAAAAATCCGTGACACTATCCTCCACCTTCACCATCAGATCTACAAGCTGTAGATTCCCCATACTGGTTAAAGGTCAGTGGTGCCGTAGTACTGCCGAAACATTGTCCACCATTCTGAACTGCAAACACACTGTATCCTCTTCTCATTGCAACCACGGCGCACTTTGCAATGGGGTTCCTTCGAGAGACATACGAACCATCCAATATGCGATCCGTACCTTCCAAGATTTGAATGGCTCGATTGGAGGTGTCCTTGTAGCAACCAACAGTTTCGTAATCTGAAAAAGGAAATCCACTCACACTGGTAAAAGTATTAGACTTAAGCCCCATCAACCATAACACGAGGTTATTTGTTTACGTACTTTATAGGAAAGTAAAGAACAACTAAACAATGAGCCAAAGAAAAAAATGAACAAAAAAAAAAAAACAATTTTCTTACAGTAGAAAAAAGAAAACCCAAATCACTGAAATTGTCATGTTTTCTGTCATGTAAGGAATGCTTATAGGAGAAGTATTGAACCCAGGCATTGTAAGTAGGTGTTTTCGAAAACAGCCCAAATTGATCGCTGCACGTTACAACTACAAAATGGTAGAAACGTTTACCTTTGATCACATCAACGGGGGGGAGTGTGTCGAAAACTGGGTCCTTCTATGTGACTTGAGTTTTCACATTCCACCCCCACGAACTGAGCGTTGAACTCTTGCCATTTTCTGAGAATTTCGCCTCGTAAAGAATGTGAACTCTTATTCAGATTCGTTTTAACTCTGAATACAGTCTAGAGCTACCTCAGCGAAGTTGTCCTTGTTATATATGGTTTATACTCCGGCAGACCATAAAAAACTGGGGACTTTACCAGACTGCTTATAACGCAGTTTACAATTAATGAAGTAGAGTTATGAGTGCCCCCGTAATAATAATAATAATAATAATAATAATAAATAATAATAATAACTTAATTATCCTCTCCCCATCGGGGCTTTTCAGGGATAATGATACAAATACAAACCATGTAAGAAACAAAAATATCAAATAAACTCAACATGATACGAATCCCAACTGGCCGGAGGCAAACCAGTTGGCTATTTACAAGGATGACCGAGGAGTTGAACCAGGACTACCCAGAACAACACCAGCTAGCGGCCAGAGCGGGATTTGAAACCGGGGTGACCGCATTGAAATCCAGCGCACTAACCGCTCGGCCACTCCTGCCTCCTCCTAAATATCAAATTAAGACAGACACTACGGGTGCTGTAATGTCAAAAATTCACATATAGTTTTAAGAGATTGGAAAATCAGCATTTTTCACTTGTAAATCATGAACTGGTTTTTACGCACAATGGA